>CM060107.1:51142806-51337806 GCA_030522415.1 Channallabes apus | reverse complement strand
ACTGTAACATGCCGGACCATTTAATATAAATCAGACCAGGGCCCGTATTTACTAGGCATCTCAGAATCTCTCGTATAGGAATTACACTCAAAGGTAATTTAGGACTAAAAAATATTCCTACCTCAGAGTCGGGCATAAAAGCTCTTTATCAAGCTTTCACTCTTTTTTCGACCAAGGAGTAGGACTGCACCAAGGAAAGCATGTGACATCACTTTTTACGACACTGAGAGCCGCAAAGTAGGCTGCATGTTATAGTGGGTGATGTAGCTTTGACAGGTTTTTGTAGTTCTAAATGGTGGAAAAGCGAAATGGTGAAATTAACAGCAGTTGTGTAAAAGCTTTATGCACGCAGACAAATCTTATACAATATGTAGCCAGGTGGGAATAGTACATGCAATTTTTATGAATGCCACTATTTGTGGGCACCGTTGTGGATACGGAGGGATACCGGTGAATAAAAACAGGATATCAGATCGGCGGCTGCAGCACTGAAGCGCTTTATGTTTCAAGTGCATCTGATTGTTTTATCCAGATATGTCGAGATATGTTTCGAGTATGATTCATGGGAAGTCTGTATGGTGTCCTGCCACAAGATAACCTGTGCTTAAGTAGATCCACTGAACAGTCAGTATTTTGGAAAATATCTGCATTCATTGTAAACTACATTTTATACAAACACTGTATAATGTATAAATGTAAGATTGTTGAAAGTGGAATGTGTCGTTTCTGGTCTTTTATCAGGAAGAGTCGTCTCATTTATTTTTTTGTATTTCTTCAATGAAGAGTATTTTGTTTTATTTTAAATTTTTTTATTGCTGTTTGGTACTAGCAACTTTGGTTAGTTCTCAATTTGAAATTGGTTTGTACTAGAAGCTGAGGCACAGTTGCACAGCCTTCCAGGTTGAACTAAATGAAGAACTGTAAGTTTAATTAATTATTTGCGACACTTGCTGTGACACTGTTTCAAAGCTGCTACTCAAAAGTGTACAGTTTCATTAAACTGTGGAGACAGCATGTGACAAGTTCGTTAATGGACCAGTTAAATAACACAATGTCCAGAAGTGTCTTTTTTTGAGTTCCGTTTCATGCAGTGTTACGAAAACATCTCTCCTCCGCACACGTCTTTGCCTGAATGCCATTTCCTCACCACTCCTAATTAGGGATGGGCATTTTTGCTCATATTTCATTTCGAGTAATCAGAGGTTTGAAAAACGAGTACTCGATTAATTGGAGGTGGGGTTTAAGCAAGGGGCGGGGCGTTTGCGGCACAGTAAACAGTGGACATTTAAAAGAAAGAACAGTATGAGGTGAAGCTGAAGTGGTGATTTCATTAGGGGTTCTCCTGCTCGGTATTGCCTCTAGACCGCAAGTTTTCACGTTCGATCGTCGCTGATGGGTTCGAGTACTCGATTAATCGAGTACTCGTGCACATCCCTACTCCTAACCAGTAAGGACACCTCCGGCGCTCTCCTACATATTGGTGGAGATACAGTAGGAGTGATTTCCAATTACAAGAATCTTGATAAATAGCTCTTACTCCTACTAATGAAAGTAGGACTTAAATGGCATCATTCTGAGAATTTTTTGCTGCTTCGGAGCGATTTCCTACTCTGAGATGCTTTGAAAATACAGGCTCAGCTGTATTTTGAATTTTACATAAATTTAATACCTCTTCCACTTGTGGCTAGGAAAACTCTCTCACACACTCATCGTCTATAGCGCTTTATTCTGTATTCAGGGCCATGGGGGGGGGCCTGGAACCTATCCCAGGAGACTTACAGTAGGGCACAAGGCAGCACACCCCCTGGACAGGGTGCCAATCCATCATGGGGCACACACATACACTCAAACACACTATAGGCCACTTGGGAACACCAATTAGCCTAATGTGCAGGTCTTTGGACTGTGGGAGGAAACCAGAGTACCCAGAGGAAACCCACCAAGCATGGGGAGATCATGCAAACTCCATGAACACAGAGATGGGAATCAAGTCTAGACTGGAACTGAACCTGGACCCTGGCGGTAAAAGGCACGTTGATAAATAAAACCACTCCAGCCTATAAAATCCAAAAGTTTTTGGTCTCTTGATTGCCTGATTTCATATTAAATGTATCTCTCATGTATTTGCATTGATGTCCGTCCAGGGTTGTAGAAATTGTGCCTGTTGATGATGTCACTCTTGTTCCAGGCTCCACAGAGGCTTCTTTTCTGCCCGAGGCTCCACCACCTAACCCCCCCACCTGGTATACAGGATATGAACCATGTGATTTATAATAAATGACAATAAATGGCACTTAATCGTACACTACATTAAATATCTCTACTCTGTCTTTGTTTTTTTGAAGAGTTTGTTGCTGATTAAATGGAAAGTGTTTGGACTTCTGTGTTTAGAGCCGTCTTTAGAGTATGAACTTATTATGTACAACAGACATGAGAGACTTTTCAGTTCTGTTGGTCAGTGACGTTCTTCTAATTTTGTACTTCCTGTGGTTGCACTTCCTGTGAAGGTGTGGATGAACGTGCAGTGTGTGATGTGTAGAGTGTGTTCATTATGATGAGACACGGTGCAGCAGTTGGTCAGTGTGTGTTTAGCTCTAATTCTCTCTTTGGATTAATGTGTGTGTTTGGGTCCTCAGTAAGAATGCAGGTGTGTTTTCTTCTCCTCCTCATACAGCTTCATGTCACTGAAGGTGAG
Source organism: Channallabes apus (assembly GCA_030522415.1). Classification (NCBI taxonomy): domain Eukaryota; kingdom Metazoa; phylum Chordata; class Actinopteri; order Siluriformes; family Clariidae; genus Channallabes; species Channallabes apus. The sequence continues at coordinate 51,335,111 of CM060107.1, read as the reverse complement.
TCTGATATATCTCTCTCTAAAAAACTCACTAAAAAATGTGAATTTATTTTGGAGTTTTCCTGTTTACCATCTAACCAAATATAAATATAAACATGAGAAAATTATGATTGACATTTTTATCAAACGTGTTTAACTTATTAAACAAGAACTTTGTGCCAGAGCTTTATTATTCCCCGTCTATGTCTGCTGAGACTCCTTCATCATGATTGGTGTTCTGGTTGTTCCTGCCTCGTCCCCCTATAGTTTCCTCTTGCTCTCTCATTGGCTGTTATTCACTGAGGTTGACCATAAGGTTTAAAGGCAATCATTGTAAAGATGCTTGAAATACTGAGCTGTGTACACTGTTTACAGAATGTGAGGATGATGTCATGGAATGACTTATTAATATGGTGTGTTCACACAGTCACTTCCTCCAGCAGCAGTTGGCCTCTTTGGTGGTGTGTCACTAAAATAGAAGTGTGTTTAGCTGCACTGAGGTCGAGTAACACAAGTATAATGACGCAAACCTAATCAGAGGCCAATAGGAGGTAATTTATTACTTGAACGAGTGCTGTTTCTGTGCTGTGAGACCTACATCTTGACTGATACAGTTTGTTTATGCCATTCCTATGTAGATATGGACATAGTTGCTGTGCTACTTCCAGAATCTTAGAGATAAAGGGGAGGTTTGATATTGGCCTGTAATTGGACAGGTCACAAGGGTCAAGGTCAGGTTTCTTAATTAGTGGTTTAATAACTGCTAATTTAAAGGATCTGGGAACGTACCCACTGCTGAATGAAAAGTTAATTCTTTTCAACATTGTTATTACTATTAATTCATCCTGCTGGAGAAAATGTGTCGATATAGGATCTAATACACAGGTTGATGATTTTGAAGAAGAAATTAGTTCACTAGCTTCAAGGGGAATAATCATCTGTATAACTTAAATTGTCTGGTTTTAAAGCCTGAATTTTTGCCTAATATTTATGGTTTTGTTATTGAATATGTTCTTGACGTCCTCAATACTGTATGTAGATTTCTGCAGTGGTTTTGTTACTAGCAATTTAGTTTGACGCCATTTGCTTTCTAATTTCTGAGCGGTTTGTTTTAAAGTGGTCGTTATACCAGGGAGCAAGTTTCTTATCTCTAATCATTTACCTTTTAACTGGAGCTACGTTATCTAAGGTATAACAAAATGTTGACTCTAAATATTCAGTCGCCTGATCGAGTTCTGTGGAGTCAGACAGTGATCCAATCAAAGTTGATAACTCTTAATGGGATAATGGGAGATTATTGATAAAGCTCTGTGTGGTATTTGATGTGAATGTACGTTTAATGTGGTAGTGTGGCACTGTGCGTACATTATTACTATAACACACTTTAATTGAGACAAGAAAGTGCTCTGAGATAGCTTTAGACAGTGGAATTGTGGTTATACTTCTTATACGTGTGACCTGCTTTATGAGTGGGTCCTAATACACACTGATTTACTCCTAATAGAATGTACTCCTACTAGTACCATAAGTCCAGTATGGACATAAATGCTGTTCTCAGAGGGTCATCTGGATTCTCAAAATGAATATTAAAGTCTCCAGCAAGTAACACTACACACTACTACAGAGACGATAAGGTTTGAGACGAAATCTGCAAATTCATAGAGAAATTCAGAGAACGGTCCTGGAAGTGTGTAAATGATAATTAGTGGGATAGACTGAGCTGACTTCATATTTGTAGCTACACTTTTTATGTTACTATAGAGAACTTCAAATGAATTAAATTTGATTCACTGTTTTTGTAGATTATCATTGACAGATATTTAGACCGATTATCATTGTGAATAACTGCGACGCCTCATCCTCTACCAGTTAGCTGAGGCTGGTGTACTGTATGTAGTTGTATCGAGGAGGACTAGCTTAATTTAGAGCTACATACTCGTTCTCTTTAATCCAGGTTTCCTGTTAAACATAATATATCAAACTCCTGGTCTGTGATAGTTTAATTAAAAATAACTGCTTTGGATGCGGGAGATCTAATATTAAACAGTCCTAGCTCCAGATCAGAGGTGCTGGTTGTGTATTCAGTGTGTTTTGACTTTGTTCAGACTTTGAGTCTTTCTACATTTTTGCTTAACTCGGGGAACAGATGCAGTCTTAATATAGTGAACCCTAAGTGATGACTCTATGCAGCTAGCAGATGGTTGGTTTAGCGCGTGTTGGAGTTACAGGTTGTGTGTAGTTTTCCCGAGTTGTTGCAGATGGTGAACTACTCATTAACAGACCAGTAACTGGCATGTTTCTACAGGCTGCAGGCTGGAAGGAAATGGTGATGCAAAACTCATCACTGCATACACAGGAGACTCCGTACTGCTGCCCTGCTACTGCACTGACCTCCACACCACACCTGGGGCAGTGATATGGAGGAAATACCCAAATGTAGATGATTGGGTAGAGATATCTCAGAAGAGTGAGCAGTACAAAGACAGAGTTCAGTTCTTTAATGATCGAACTCTAGGAAATCTCTCTCTGCTCATATCACACCTGACTGTAGAGGATGGAGGATGGTACAGGTGTCGGATCAGCAACAATGACTTTAAAGATGTCTCAATTGAAGTAAAAGGTAACATAATATGATTTATATAAAGAATGTGAAGCTGTTGCAAATGTCTAGTGAAGAACATTTATGAGAAATGTATTAGTGCTCACTATAATTCCTAGATTTATGTATAACTGATTAAAAATATTTTTCTATTTGAAGAGGCCAAAGCAACTTCCACACAAGGTACTACACCCCACTGTGACAAACAGTCATGATACTGTAGTTAATACAGATTAATGCACCATCTTGGAGCAAAACTCAAACACAACACTCAAACAATAATTATTATTTATTTATTTTTTGTTGATGTCGCACTTACAAAACTAACACAGGTGATCAATCACAAAAATAAACACATACTCAGAAACATCTTGAAAATGCAGTATGATGAGCAATTTACTGTATTAACTTTATTACACAATATTCATTTTGTGTTATTTTAAATACACTCCAGGTATTATACAATTATTTAGTAATTAAAACTTTAAATTAAAACTGAAAAAAAAAAATAATAATTTGGAAAAGGTTCAGTGGCGGCGCGGTGGTGTAGTGGTTAGCACTGTCGCCTTGCACTTCCAGGGTCTGGGTTCGATTCCCCGGCCAGGCTCGATTCCTGTCTCTGTGTGCATGAAGTTTGCATGTTCTCCCCGTGCTTGGTGGGTTTCCTCCGGGTACTCCGGTTTCCTCCCACAGTCCAAAGATATGCAGGTTATGCTAATTGGCGTTCCTAAATTGCCCGTAGTGTGTGATTGGGTGTGTGAGTGTGTGTATGTGTGTGTGTGCCCTGCGATGGATTGGCACCCTGTCCAGGGTGTACCCTGCCTAGTGCCCGAAGTCTCCTGGGATAGGCTCCAGGTCCCCCGTGACCCTGAACACAGGATTAAGCGGTATAGAAAATGAATGAATGAAAGGAAAAGGTTCACCCCCCCCTCCTTAAAAATGACTTGTGAACTTAATCAGGTGAAGCTAATCACCTTCTCAACGGAACACAAAGCATTGGACATCTAGACTATGCAATATTTGCCAAATCTTCTTAGCAGAACTGCTCAAATTAAGTTAAATTTGGTGATTTGTGGACTGCAGTTTTCAGGTTACTTTGTTGTAACCCTGTTCCCTGTTCTTTTCGTGTTGCCGGTTATGAAGCATGTGCGTATCAAACACGCCAAATTTTGGCTTATATAACCTCGGTCAGGTGACGTCATCTGATTAGAAGCACCTGCAGGATATAAATAGGAGTGAACCGGAAACATTCCTCAGATTGATTTGTCTGAATGGACGTCACGTGGACAGTGCGGCATTGGGACGCAGCATCTCGTTGCTGCCTTTTCAGGGAACAGGGTTACAACAAAGTAACCCGAGACGTTCCCTTTCAAAGGCTACACTCGATGCTGCATGAAAAAATGCTAGGGGAACGAGAATACCAACGTCACCGCACTGCAAGTGTCTGGACCCCCGACTTGTGTAGCGTGTGCGCACAAGGCCAAGAGGTCTCAGAGCTATGTCTGGGAAACTGACTCGAGGACTCATGAGCCCGGAGTGGCATGAACATATAAAGAGCTGCTCTGATTTACGCCACTGGCTGGTGCGGTGGACGTAGATGCGAAGAGCACGTACTGGACATAAAATAATAGAAGTTTCTCCTGCTCCAAAGCTGTGAATGGCGGAGGACAGAAGGCTTCAAGAACAACAGGGTGCATGGTAGAGAATGGAACTTTTGGAAGATAGTTCGGGTGAGGATGAAAAATGGCCTTGACTAGACCAGGGGCAAAGTCCAGGCAGCATGGGGAGATGTAGATCTCCAATCCTCTTAAGAGAGGTAATGGCCATAAGTAAAACCATCTTAAGGGTCAGAAACCTGTCAGGTGCTGACTCTAGTGGTTCGAAAGGAGTGAACAGAGCAGAACCTGATGCGCTAGCTCATTCAAGCGGCACGAGTGCAGTCCGCCCTGGCGATTTATATAGAGTAGGAGACTACCAATGTATTGTCCACCCACACTAGAACATGGTAGCCTCTCAGCTGCTGGAGGAAGTACTATAGGGCCAAAAATAAAGCCATAATTTCAAGGCATTTCGAGGCAAATGCGAGAAGATGATCTCCCGAGCGCCCTTGGGCTGGACGGCCATCCAAGACCTCGCCCCAGCCGGTAAGGGAAGCGTCTGTCGTTAGCATCTTGCGATGACAAGATGGACCAAGGTGAGAAATCAGGGTCTGAACCACATAAAAGGGTACGAAGACCTATGTGCGTAACCCATATTTGCCTTCGGAGATTGGCCCTTGTATGACATCCCCTGGCTCTTAGCCACAACTGGAAAGCTCTCATGTGCAGAAGGCCCAAAGGTATCACCGTGGATGCAGCTGCCATGAGGCCTAAGCATTTTTGAAAGTGACGTTCAGTCACTTCCTGGTCTAGTCTGATTTCCTTGAGGGCGCTGAGGATGGATTCGACACAAGTGGGAGACAATTGTGCCTGCATAGTGATCGAATCCCACATGACACCGAAGTATGTTGTCCTCTGAGCTGAAAAGAGAACGCTTTTGGTAGCGTTGAGTCTCAAGCCCAGCGAATGGAAGTGGAAATGGAAGTGAGCTAGGATGACATCGCGATATCGGAGCGCTAGCTGCTGAGACTGGGCCAGAAATAGCCACTCGTCTATTCAATTCAATTCAGTTTTATTTGTATAGCACTTTTAACAATTGACATTGTCTCAAAACAGCTTTACACAATCAAAAGAATTATTTAAGTTTGTATGGAATGTGAATCTGTATGAATCAAAATGTTCAGTCTATGTACTTGAGAATACGGATTCCCTGGAGTCGCAAGGAATCCAGGGCTGCATCCATACATTTTGTATATGTGCGGCGTGACGGAGCTAGACCGAATGGAAGGACCCGATACTGGTAAGCTTTTCACCCAAAAGAGAACCTCAGGAACCTCCTGTGTTCTGGCAGAATTTTTATGTGAAAGTATGCATCCTTTCAATGTATTGTCACAAACCAATCTCCTGTTTGGATTTGTGAAACAATAGTTTTGATATTTAACATTTGAATCTGTACTTTTTGAGATAGCGGTTCAACCCACGAAGATCCAAAATCAGACGCGACCCCCCGTCTTTCTTGGGGACCAAGAAATAACGACTGTAGTAGCTTGACTCCCTGTCTGGAGGAGGAAACTGTTCTATGGCTCCCTTCTCCAGCAACGCCTGGAGTTCGGAGTTCAGCAGATGCACCCTTTCCAGTATCACGGAAGCGTAGACTACGTCGTTGAAACCTGGAGGGCGATGTGCAAACTGAATCCTGTAGCCTTTCTCTACAGTCTTTAGCACCCAGGGAGATATGTCTGGCAGTAGCTTCCACACTGCCAGCTTCTCCGAAAAAGGTACGAGTTTTAGTCCACGGGGGGGGGGGGGGGGGTTGTGTTAGTGGTTCGGTATACTGGAATGTAGTAGCAGGGTATAACCGAGTCACTAACATGTCTCTGGAGATCGGTGTCATCCGAAACACCAAAGGTGGTGGAAACTGAACACCGACCCCCTGGGGGTCCCCGGAGGGCATGCTCTCATGGGAAAGAACATTACGTGCCTTTTCCCGGGGGAGTTCAACCCCATAGCCCTGGGCGCGAAGGCGATCTGATTTCTTAGAGGCAGCTTGTGGGAGGTGGCGAGCCGTACCTCAGTCGTTATGGGGGGGTGTCCGGCTGCTGACACTCTCCTTCTGCGCCTCTCGCCTGGCAAGAATCAGATCTGGACGTGGCTGGGTGGCCAACGGCCTTGACTCTTGAGCACGGCATGGGAGGAATTTCCCAAAAGAATTAACGGCATCGCCAAATAGGCCGGAAGGTGAGACAGGTGCAACGAGGAGGAATGTTCGATCCTTGTTCTTGATGCATGTCAGATTTAGCCACAGGTGCCTTTCAGCGGACACCAAGGAGGCCATAGAATGGCCGATCGCACGGGCTGTCTGTTTAGTTGCACAAAGGGATAAATCAGTAGCCCGGCCTAATTCGGTGAATGATTCTTTATTCACCGTGCCGCTCATGCTCAAATCTTTCAGCAGATCAGCCTGATACGCCTGCAAAATCGCCATGGTGTGCAAGGAAGCGCCATCCTGACCTGCTGCTTGGAACGCCTTCCCTATCATGGTAGAAGAAGTTCTACACAGCTTAGAGGGAAGCGTTGGTCTCTTTAATGAGGATGATGTTCCACGAGAGAGAGAGCCCTTCTACCTGGGGATCATGCAATAGCCTCGTGTTTTTGCATCTACGATGTTCGAATAGAACGAAGTCAATGGTACAAAAAGACGGTAGGAAAAAAGATTTATTCCAAGAACGAGATAAATCGTTGTGGAGATCACCAAAAAAGGGGAGAGAGCAGCATTGTGGCTCCATCTCCTGGCCACCCGACAGAAATCAGTCGTCTAATTTGGACTGTTTTGGGTGATCTTGCTCCTGTGGCCAGTCAATATGCGGCTGTTCAACTGCACACATTATGACTTCAAGCAACTCCTCATACTCTCTATCATCTTTAGAGGAGCGTTCTGAGGTAGCTACTTCCATTTCCACAGAAGCGGGAGAGCGAGTCTCTTCAACACACCCACGAGAAGTGCCGAAGCATGCTCATGAAGTGGAAGGAGAGACTTCGGGATCAGGGGAGAGGGCGAGAGAAAGGAGGGACTCCGTCTCTCGTGCCTCTGCCAAGTCAGCTTGTGATCCCCATGGGGGCAGTGCGGCTCGTGGTTCCCTAAAGAATGCGTGGAGCATGCAAAGCATCTTCATGTGAAGGAGATCACAATGCTCACATTCTCCATTAAGCCCTTCAAGAGCGTGCTTCTCACCCAAACATTTGAAACAGAAAGTGTGCATATCGCCCTCCAAAAGGAAATATTCGCATGGAGGGGGGCATCTAGCTCTAAACTCCGCCATTATACTGGTGAGTTTTATGCTCTATTTATGCTATTCTCTGCTTGTTTGTATGCTATGTTGGACACATACATGCGCACAATGTGGTGAAGTCAAAGATCTGAGGAATGTTTCCGGTTCACTCTTATTTATAACCTTCAGTTAATCAGATGACGTCACCTGACCGAGGTTATATAAGCCAAAATATAAAATTATGCTTCACAACCGGCAACATGAAAAGATATTTCCCAAATCGTTTCCACGCAGCATCGAGTGTAGCCTTTGAAAGGGAACTTCAATGGGGTTTAAGTCTGGGCTCTGACTAGGCCATGCAAGAACATCCACCTTTTCCCCTTCAAGCACTGTGTGATCAGTTTTGTTGTGTGCTTTGGGTCATTGTCATGTTGGAAGGTAGACCTTCTTCCCATTTACAACTTTCCAGCAGAGGCCAGCAGATTTTCCTCAAGAATTTGATGTTTTTTGCCCCATCGATTTTCCTTCTATCCTGACAAGTGTAAACATGTGACAGAGCAGTGTTTCCATTAGACAGTGTGTGTTTATGTGTCATCCCATACAGTAGCCCCCATTCTACACAGTAGCCCCTTCCTCCTTTGGTCTTACTTGAGCTTCCTCCTTTGGTCTTACTTCAGCTTCCTCCTTTGGTCTTACTTCTTCTTCACAAGCATGCACAAACACACACACACACACATACACACACACACATGCACACACACACACAAACACACACACACAGCGCACACAGTGCACAAACAAACATTAATGGAAACACTAATCTGTTGGGATTCTTTTCAAAGGTACAGTGCAGGACTATTTTGTTTTATTTTTATATTTTGTACTAATTATTTTTATATGAGTTTTTGGGGCTGTGGAACGAATCATCTGGGTTTCCATTATTTCTTATGGGGGAATTCACTTTGATAAACAAGTGTTTTGATATACAGTACAAGCATACTTATGGAATGAATTATGCTCATAATCCAAGGTTTGACTACAAAATGACACCAGCTGATCACCGTTGAAAGTCAAATAGCTTTATGTGTCCTTAAGAAGGTGATTAGTTTCACCTGATTGAATTTACCAGTCATTTTAGGAGGCGGTGATCCTTTTCCAAATCTTTTTTTTTTGTTGACATCTCTATGTTATCTTCCTGATGGTTGTTAAAAGTTGTTCTGAGTAAAACAAAAACTTTCATTTCAGGCTGCAAAGCAACAAAATGTTATTATTTTTAACGGGGGTGATTATTTTCTATACCCACTGTATATCTTCTAGAATATCTATCCTACAGAACAAAAAAGCTACTATCAAGCTGCTGTAATAGAAAATTAATCAATACAGTATCTGTTCACAATGACTTACAGACAGGCACCCTAACACCATTAACATCTTCCTCCTCATCGTCATAATCATCAGCATCAGCACTGTTGGGATGCTGCTGCTGATACTTGGAGGAGTTATATACAGGAAACACAGAGGTAAACCCCCGCCCCACACACACACACATACAGTCATGGCCAAAATTGTTGGCACCCCTGAAAATTTTCTAGAAGATTATAATGTCACACAAAACTCCAAAAATGGGCTGGACAAAATTATTGGCACCCTTTCAAAATTGTGGATTAATGAGATTGTTTTAAGCATGCTTCTTTAAACTCACCTGGGGCAAGTTTAAGGTGTGGGCAATATAAAAATCACACCTGAAAGCAGATACGTAAGAAGGAGAGAAGTTCACATAGTCTTTGCATTGTGTGTCTGTGTGTGCCACACTAAGCATGGACAAAAGAAAGAGGAAAAGAGAACTGTGCGAGGACTTGAGAACCAAAATTGTGGAAAAAAGAAGGCTGGGTTTGCGTCCGAGATCTTGGTACTCTCAGCAGGACAATAACCCCAAACATACTTCAAAAAGCACCCAGAAATGGATGGCAACAAAGTGCTGGAGACTTCTGAAGTGGCCAGCAATGAGTCCCGATCTAAATCCCATTGAACACCTGTGGAGAGATCTTAAAAGTTTTGTGTGACATTATGTCAAATTTGCTTGTTTTCCTCCCTTTTTTTGTTTTGTTCCAATTCACACAAAGAGAATAAACATGTGTATTGCAAAACATGTTAATGCAATACCTATGAGAAATACTTGATTTTCTGGAAAAATTTCAGGATGCCAACAATTTTTGCCATGACTGTATATATAAATACATACATACACAGACCCACACACAGATCTCATACCCCTCTTTTATTTTGTAGGACAGAGACAAGGACAAACCAAGACTAGTGATGGACAAAAAGGACCGAAGACACAGAAGACGGAGCAGGTGAATACACACAACCACTCTCTTTCACTAATGGGATGTTCTTTAATAAGTAGACTTATAGTACGTGTGTGTGTGTGTGTGTGTGTGTGTGTGTGTGTAGGTCTTTTACACTCTAAACCCAGCTCTCAACTCAATTATGCAGCATTACACAGACGGGTGAGTGTGTTTGAGTGTTCAGGATAATATGATTTGTTGATTTCAAATTCAAAATCAAATTTTATTTGTCACATATACAGTCATACACAGTACGATATGCAGTGAAATGCTTACACGACCACGAGTTACCTTAAAAAGAGAATTTTAAAGGAATAAATATGAATAAAAAAATTTATGTGTCCTTTTATTCAATGATTTGTGCTTTTAGTCATTTATATACATCTATTTGTATATGTGTGTGTGTATGATAGCATGTTAATCATGTTCTATTCCTGCAGGATGATGTGATATACTCCACTGTAGTCCAGTGTAAGACCAGAACAGGACACACTCTAGTGGCATCAGAAGATACTGCAGTATATGCCACTTTTCAAACTAACTAACCAACACACACACACACACACACACACACACACACACACACACACACACACACACACACAGTATCGGAAATATTACAACAACACTGATCTTAATTTCTTTTTTGTGCATACAGAAAACACTGACTGACAAAATAAAATTGGAATTCAAGGGACTTTGAGATTATTTGGAAAAATTAACACAGAATGATTTGACAAACCTGTCATCAGTATAAGGTCTCCTTTAGGAGTTAATAGTACAGTAATTGCTATAGTCAAAGCTAAGCAAAGATGGTCAAACAAAATTTGACTTTTTTGGCCAGTGTAATTTACTACATTTTAAAACAACATATAATGCATTCTTGTTTGCTTTTTTTAAAATGTAAATGTACCTTTCATATAGTAAATGCCCTGCCTCTTTCTGAAGAGCCTTGTTGCTGGCCTTGGAGCTGAACATGCTGCCTGTTTTAGCTGTGCTAGGAGCTGTTATAGTATATGATGTGTTGATCTTTGACCCACCATCACAATATTCATCTTTAAATGTTTTATGGCATTGTTGAATTTTTATTATTATTATTATATTTTAATAGCAGTTTGATTCAGATCCCCAGCTTTAAACTTTCAATGCAAATGGGGATTTCTGTGATGTCAAAACAGAAGCCAAGCAAATAAAATATAAAATTTTCATAACGTATTTGCTATGAGACTCTTTTTTAGACTTTAACATGGTTTAAGTCTACACATATTATAATGATAAAAGCACTCGTTAATGAGTGGGAAAAAAAGTTGTGAATAAATCATAATAATCTGGGCCCGGTTTCTTGAAAGCTTCTTATCGCTAAGTAGTTCTTAAGTTGTACCTTAACCTCTCTCTTAACTTAATGGCGCATTTCCCGAAACGTTCTTATGCTAAGTATCTCTTAGCTAAGTCACACGTTCGTAAGGTTGGTCTGGACCAACCTTAACTCATACTTAGCGTAGTTTCAGCTCAAGACGCTAGTCGCCGCCACTGAGCAGCAGTCTTTATAAATCAGCGGTGTATGCAAACACATTATGGCACGTTATCAAAGTCGTATTAATGATGGAATATACTGTAGACCTGTTTAAGAATTTTATTTTATTTGATATCAGAACTAATAGAGTGACTTTTAATTAGCCTATTTCATAATGTGACTAATGCATTAAAATTGCCAATCACAATTAATATTAAACAGGTGGTGAACAATTAGGCAGCGATACAGCGTGGTGTTGTGTTAAACTGAAGACGGCACCGTCCGTGGAGCCGTGTGGGTCTTGTACATTTTTTCCTTTAGACAAAACTTCAGCCCTTTTCATATTTTCCCCGTGGTCGTTATTTAAAAAAATATTTAAATAAAAGTTTTGACTCCTAAGGCAACAGATTATGGAGTTTCTTGAGCTGCTCAGACCTGCGCGTGCCAGACCTACGCTTACTGTACACTCCCCGTCCCGATGTCCAGCTGCTCGCTGCTTTTTGTTTAAAATATGTTTCATTAATCATTAGCCATTATCCATAACTTTATAGTTTTTTCTTTTGACACGTTTTATTTTTATGAAATTTGATTTAGTTAAATGAGAAAATAACATTGGGAGTTTCAAACCCCGCATCCATTCATGTTTCTGGGTGATTGTAATGTGTAATACCCCTACAGTATTCACTTATGCGGTTTGACTCGCTGTGAGATGAGGTGTGTTATACCCCTATCTCACCTGCACGGTCTCGCGCTGTGGCCGTAGGCTTGATCATGATTCACCCCGAGTTTTTGCGTTGTGATTGCGTTTCCATCTTTCCGCGTGAAAAATTCCACGTTTAGTTTTTTGCTGGTCCTCGCGGAAGCTTGCAGACTTTGCAGAACTTCGCGGAATGTTAAAGGAACGTCGCGGGCAATCGCGGCAGCTCACGGAGATGAGTCCGGCCACACAGGTGAGATAGGGGTATTAGGCACCGTGATCTGCCTCGAGTGACCGCCCGACGGTCCGCGAAGATCTACAAGGTCCGCGAGCTTCCACATGTAAACATGTTTATTTTTTTTGCGTGGTAAAATGGAAACGTAATAACAGCACCAAAACTCGCGCCAAATCATAATGAACTGCACTTACAGCCCCGCGTGTGAGATAGGGGTATTAAACCGCCACTCTGTCATCTCATCGTATTCATTCCATAAGTGTGCTATACAACCCCAACAACTGACACTTCACATTGTTTCTGAAGTTGGTGAAGAGTGTTATCAGCTGTTTGTCCATCAACTATGATTGTATACCCGGTTCGTTTCACGGCCACATGTTACATGAAAATATTAGCGATATTAATTAATTAATTTATTAATTAATTAATTAATTAATATTAATTTATATATTTGTCTATTATGGCATGTTATTGTTAAGTTAACCCATGTCGAAATAAGCGCTATTAAAATAATTTAGTGCAATGTTTAATTTGCATAGAAAGTGCCGTCTTTCTTAACACTGTCATGAAAAAGGAGTGAAAAATCTATTCCTGAGCCACCGAGGTCCGCTAATTCAGGAGCTTCCTAGTTACACGGCGATGTAGACATCGCCGTGTAACGTCGGACGTAAGAGGCAGCGACTTAAGAAGACTCCTAAGAGACAGTTCGAGAAATACTCTTAGAAAAGTTATCACTTAACGTAAGATATATCTTAAGAGTCTTCTTAGCGCGCGAATAGTGTGCGTTATCGAGAAACCGGGCCCTGATTGTTCCTGATGACCAAGCCGAGGGCGGCGGCGAGAGTGGCAAGTAAAAACTTCCTGAGATGGCAAGTCTCAGGTTACTTTGCTGTAACCCTGTTCCCTGAAAAGGCGGGAACATCTTGTCATGCTGCCGGTTGTGAAGCATGTGTGTATCAAACATGCCAAATTTTGGCCTATATAACCTCGGTCAGGTGACGTCATCTGATGAGACGCACCTGGGGGTTATAAATAGGACTGAACCGGAAACATTCCTCAGATTGATTGTCTGAACAGACGTCCGGTCATGTAGGCGGTGCAGCATTAGGACGCAGCATCTCGTTCCCGCCTTTTCAGGGAACAGGGTTACAGCAAAGTAATCCAAGACGTTCCCTTTGAAAGGCTACACTCGATGCTGCGTGAAAACGCTATGGGAACGAGAATACCAATGTCACCGCCCTGCAAGTGTCTGGACCCCAAGGTTGTGTAGCGTGTGTCCACGCTACACAATTGCTGCAGGGGAATACCTCTTGCTGGTGCAAACTGAGACGATCCCTCTGGTTGGATGAGCCCTGCTTCCTAGAGGCGAAGTGAACCCACGCGCCTCATAGGAGAGGGCAAAGCATAGTATATAGTGTATAGTGGCTTATACTGACTTACACCACTGGCTGATGCGGTGGATGTAAATCTGAACAGCACGTACTGGACAGTAAGTGAAGTTTCTCCTGCTCTTAGGCTGTAAAAGTCGGAGGACAGAAGGCTTCAAAACAATGCAGTTAAGTACATCCTGAAGGTACTAGGGCTCAAGCCTGAGGACAAGCTTTCCTGCAGGAACTCCAGCACTGAAGCAATTTGGCAGTGGACTGGGTCTACCTGCTTAGCACAGATTTGCTGCAGGGGAATACCTCGTGCTAATGCAATAGATGAGGCGATCCCCTGGTTGAATGAGCCCTGATTCCTAGAGGCGAAGAGAGCCCACGCGCCTCATAGGAGAGGGCAAAGTATCTCTCACCAGTATAGTGGCGCTCTGACTTACGCCACTGTCTGATGCGGTGGATGTAAATCTGAAGAGCACGTACTGGACAGTAAGTGAAGTTTCTCCTGCTCTTAGGCTGTAAAAGTCGGAGGACAGAAGTCTTCAAAACAGTAGGGTGCATGTTGAAAATGGAACTTTCAGAAGATAGTTCAGTGAGGATGCAGTTAAGTACATCTTGAGAGTACTAGAGCACAAGTCCGAGGACAAGCTTTTTCTGCAGAACAGCACTGAAACATTTTGGTAGTGGACTGGGTCTACCTGCTTAGCACACACTTGTGGCAGGGGAATACCACTTGCAAGTGCAAAAGATGAGGTGATCCCCCTGGTTGAATGAGCCCTGATTCCTAGAGGTGAAGTGAGCCCACGCGCCTCATAAGAGAGGGCAATAGCATCTCTCACCCAGTGTCACCAACTTTCAAAAAACATTCCATTTGACGGCATAAGCTCTCCTATTTATAACCCCCAGGTGCATCTCATCAGATGACGTCACCTGACCGAGGCTATATAGGCCAAATTTTGGCGTGATTGATACATGCTTCACAACCGGCAACATGACAAGATGTTTCCCATAGCGTTTTCACGCAGCATCGAGTGTAGCCTTTGAAAGGGAACTTGACTCAACAGGGAACCCATCCTCATTTTGGTATCAGACGGAAGAAATTGTTTTGCAGACATATTGTGTGTTAGGCAGCTGGAAGTTCAACATAACAGAAGATGTCTAAGTTAACATGAAGACTAGTTACCAAGTAATGCAGTACAATAGTCCAGTCTGGAGGTCATAAATGCATGAACTAACTTTTCTGCATCAGATTCAGGTAAAATGTTCCTAAGCTTGGAAATATTTCTAAGGTAGAAAAAGGCAGTTTTTATAATAAGACAAGATGCTGTCTAATATTACACCCAGATCTTTTACTGTCAAAGCTTGTAGTAATAGCATTTAACTTCTTAATGCAAGCTGAATTGTGAGAGCTTTTGTGTGTTGGATTTTGTACCAATAAGTAATATCTCTGTCTTATCTGAATTTAGGAAGAGAAAATTATTGGACATCCAATCTTTTATATCTTTGACACACTCAGTTAATGTAGACAACTTGGATATTTCATCTGGTTTTGATGAGATCTATAACTGGGTATAGTCAGCATTGCAATGGAAACTAACCCCATGTCTTCTAATGATGTTACTAAAGGGAAGGTTGTATATTGAGAACAGCAGAGGTCCTAAAACTGATATTTGTGGGACCCTGTATTTTACAGGCATTATACCGTTATACATAAAGTATCACAGGATGCTGTCAGAGGTCGAACATCCATTGTTTTATTCCTGATACTATTAATTATTTTATTTAAGTCTTTACTTTGACATAAGATGAGTAATAGAACACATCAAGATGTTTTTTGGATTTTTTGGGGTTTTTGTCTGTTTGTGCACACATCACGTAAAAACTACTGAATACATTTTAATGGTGTTTTTACACATGGATTTAGTATGTTAATTTGAAATTTAAATGCAAAACACCCTTATATCATAAAGAAGTTCTCACAGTTGGGCCAGGCTCCGAAACGAATCAACTACCACGCCCCCTATCTCCGGAATACTAACCACTGCCACCTGATCCAAATCAAGCAAAACATTTAAAAGCGCACACCTCACAACCTCCAGTGTCTGGGCTCGTAAGAACGCAAGTGGACCGAATTCCCAAGAATAGTAAGCTTGAAATTCATATCGAAATTACTTAACTGTTTTTAAATGCGCCTTTTGCTCTCCTCAGAAGTATCTCCTGTGTTTTCTCCTGTCTATTTCCCTTGTTCATGGCTCCGGATGTGAGCACTTCTCCTGGTTATTGTACTGTTTGTCTCCCTGGCTCGTGGCTCCGTGGTGCCGTGTGGGTACTCTTCTCCCTCGCCGAGTCTTCAGGGTTACCCATACAAAATAACACAATAACCCTCATCGCCACTTATCCTCCACCACAACCCAAAGGAAAGAGACAATCTCTCACACTCACTCTTCCATAGTGATATTCCGCCTTTTCGAAACATGGTGCACAGTCTTTAACCTGTCTGCCCTCTGTGTAAATAAATCAACGTGATAAAACTTCCCATCCTGTGTTAGTCCGACTTTGTTACAGAAGTGACTTTCAAAAAAGAATTAATTAATCTGAAAATTGAACAGATTATGCTGAAAATTTTTCAATATCATCTTCTGCCGCTCGTCACTCACTCCATATGTCCACTATACGGGTGCATGTGTGTGAAGGGGCAGAGCTGCGAGAAAGGGCATGGCTGGTGAATGATCATTATTAACTGGGCTTTCCCTGCGCAATAAAAACTGTCCCCCTACGGTTTCCTCTTGTCTCTCATTGGCTGTTACTCATTAAGGTTCTTACAGTAACATACATGTGCTTATACAGTACTACAAGATTTAGAGCCACTTATTATAAAGATTAGCTTTTTTAGTCTTGTTTATCTTGTGGTCTGTTCATATGGAGGCAGATCGGTCTCATAAATAATTCACACAAAAAATTTACGAGTGCATCATGGGCTGTGCATGTGAAAATCGACTTGTGAATATCGCTGGGTTTGTGTGTCTGTGTGTTTTTGAGCCTTTCCTGACTCAAATGTGCCAGCAAAGTCTCAAACATATGGCACTCGTTACTCTTTAGCCAATCAGATGCGACCTTACTAGTCAGCCAATCACAGCCGTCCAGGACCTCTCGAGTAGCTCAACTTTGCACACCTTTTGCGCAGTCTGAGTTAATTACAACGGAAATCAAGTTTTACCGACTCAAACCAATTACAGGATGCACGTCTAAGTTATTACTTTATTTCATAATGCTTAATTAATGAACTTCGCTGAAAATAACACAGTTAACCACTTTATCATCTTTATAAGCACTTCACCCTCATTACATGTTTGTCAATCAAGACAGTCAGAGTTTTTAATTTGGAGAATAGATGTTTCTGTGGGTCACAGTGTATTCTGTTACTGTATATCTGAATGCCACCAGATTTGTATTTATTTCATTAACAGCTCAAATGTGCAACAAAATGGAATAAATCTGCCTGATTGCAAATTTGCTTTGATGTGTCAACTGTGTTCTCTTCTCGCGATATTTCCGGTTTTGCTATTTCCGGTTTTCAAATTGACAAGATCTCGTTGGTTTATTTCAACATGATTGAATCTAGTACATGTTAAGTTGTTGAATTTCATGCAAATACAACATGATTTATTCATGTTTAGCTTGGAAACATGAAATTATTATGTACAAAACACATATTACATTTTAGTACATGTAACAGATAACCATGTTAATTTTTTTGAGTGTAGAAATTCCACATATATGCAGAGATGTTGATACTGTGATCTTTTATTACATGATTTCCTATAAACTGCCTCATTAGGGTGGTACATTGGCTTTGTGCTCACAGTTGTATGTTCACTGCGTATGTTTATCTATAATTCTGTCTTGTGTGTGTGGGTTTGGGTCCTTAGTAGAAAAATTGTTGTGTTTTCTACTCCGCATTCTAGAAATTTAGATAGATAGATAGATAGATAGATGACTTTGTGCTGCATGTTGTGTTGAAACCAATGTAAGAGGAAGTGGCAAAGAAAAAAAAATTGGAAACAACCAGACTTACTCCACTGTATTGTGTTGCAGTATTTAATTGGTGAGGGCATTTTCACACAGTGTGTCTCTGCTTATGCACATTAGTAAGTTTAAAAAAAAATAAAATTAATAAATATGCTGGTGAGTTTTTCTGTTCTCCTTTTTCTCCACATCACTGAAGGTAAGTCTTCTTCTCCCTCCCTCTCCCTCTTTGGTATTTAATAATCTAACTGATTAAATATCTACATGCTTAGCCTTTAATGCTTTTAAATACTTACATCATGTAATAATCAGAGGTGGAAAGAGTAATAAAATTTTGTACTCAAGTACAAGTACTGTTACTTCAGTGAAATTTTACTTAAGTACAAGTAAAGTTACACTTATAAAAATCTACTCAAGTAAAAGTAAAAAGTAGCTCATTAAAAAATTTACTCAGAGTAAAAGTTACCGAGTTACTTTTTTTTTTTTTTTTAACAGCGGGGGTGGGATGAGGCATTCGTAGTTCAAAAAAGATGAGCAGATGTAAATCTCAAACTAGTTGTTTTTAACTGAAGGAACACCTTTGCATAATAAAGCTGTTGTCTTTCTTGTGCTTGAAAATCAAAGTGGTCACTTAAATATGGTGTTACGTCCCAGTCTAGAGTCATACAGCAAAAGAATGGTTCAGGGTTCTATTTATAATATATATAACTGTATGGAAATGGTGGTATATGGCAGAAAGAACTAGATCCAATAATTAACTGATGAAATAATGAGGTTTGTACACACACACACACACACACACACACACACACCAGGAGGAGGATCAGATTCAGGATGGACCCAGGCCAAAATAATAAACAAAATGATATTTATATTTAGTAGCTAGATTACCTGCAAAACAAAAACCAAAAAAAAAAAACACACACACAAACAAAAATACAGGTACCTTCCCGGACTCCCTAAACCAAAAACTGTGAAATTATCTACAAATATATACAAAGACCAACCAAACCAAAGGGACAAAGCAATAATCAAAGTCAATTGGAGGCAAAAAGTCAAAACCGGAATACACAACCAAATATCAAAACGCCAAAATCACAATCTCTTTCATCTTTCCCGCGTCTCTCTCCGGTTTATACATGGTCGCGCTAGTCGATGACGTCACTCTCAGGGCGGAAGCGACCGTGTGGAAGGTCAGGAAGATGCAGATGTCAGAAAACCTGGAGTGGAGTCTGGAACGGCGCGCGACCAGGACATGATACACACACGCGAGCGCAACGGGGCATTTATAAAGCATAATATCTTTTATTATTTTATAATTTTCATTCATTTATTTTTTACTCAGTAGCGAATATGATTTAAAATGTAGCGAATTACAATACTTCAAACAAAACGTACTTAAGTAAAAGTAAAATTACAGATTTTTAAAACTACTTTAAAAAGTAGAAATACACAAAAAAGCTACTCAATTACAGTAACGCGAGTAAATGTAATTCGTTACTTTCCACCTCTGGTAATAATCTTACTTATAATGTAAAAAAAAAGAAAAGTGCACAATCTGAAATTATTTGGTTGAGTTCAGGTTTGCAGTAAAATACAATAAAGTTCAGTGCACAGAGAGATGTTTAATATTTTTTTTTTGTTTTAACAGTAAGTATTCCCTTTGTGATGCACGTTTATATGCTGTTATCAATTTTGATTTAGTAAAGCACTAAAATTCATTACTACTTTGTTAATTCACTGGTAAATGTGATTCATTCAGTATAGTCTTGACAAAGGAAGTGGTGGCTAAATGGTTACGGCTTTGAGGCTACAGTATGAAGGTTGTGATTTCAGATTGAAGCAGTGACAAGCTGCTGTGGTTAACCTACTGTAAATGTCACCAAATCATCAGGCAAATATAATGGATAAGATTGTAAATTATAATTTTCTATATATGTTGCAGGGGAATATAGTACAGTATACTGTATAGTACAGTTAAAACTATTTACCTGTAAATAATGTATATTTACTTTACTATGAATAAGCTCAATGTGATGGCCAAGAAAAGGAACTTATACAGTACTAGTTATGCATCACCTAATATTTGCAAAATAGTCTGTGAATTAAGCTATTATTGTAACACCATGTTACTGAATATACTTAACTGTGTTAAATTTTTCTAAAGAAAATAAAGCAAAAAAAAAAAGCAATTAAAAGACTTAAAAGCAATTTGTGTACAAGAGAATGTAGTAATGTGTAGTAATGTAATGTTAACTTTAGTGAATGACTTTGTCACATGGCACAAACGTACTACTACTGTATAGGTAGGTAGCTGTCAAAATGTACTGAAATTAAACAATTTGGTTTTGAGGAGAAGCCTGATGATGCTGCAAAAGTTTTGCATTGCTTACAATGATTTTTATGGTCTTCAACAATCTTTGTAATTAAAGTTTTGCATGCAACACAACATGATACATTTTCCTTAATCTGACACTGTCACTACATTGATCACAACTAAAACACGCTATATATATTTTTATATGCTATTTTTGCTATATTTATATTTTTATTATTGTTAAGTGCTTAAATAAATAACTACAAACACATATGCAGGTTGATTTATCTATTGTAACAAAACTGAGACATGGAGTCATAGCTTTTTGCAAAATTAGATAAAATTAATATCAGCAATTTTAACATTAAATTTCATCATTTGTATTTTTTCACAGCTTTGTGACAAAATGCACAAAATATTCTCTAGTTTGTATTGTTTTCGCTTTATTCTGGCAAAAATGAATAAGTCTAAATAAATAAGAAATAATGTGTTATACACTAATTTCAATGTAATTAATCCAGATTTCCTCAATCACATCAAGACTTTAAAATAAGCAAACATGTAATGATAATTGTATTAGGAATAGGTTTTCTTATTTCGAAACATTTTGATATAGATCATTTTAGCTTAATAGCATGACTAGGCTCACAAATTGTAACATTTATACAGTCAGTAAGAAGCAGACCAGTCTAGAAATGGAATTTCCTACAGATATGTACATCATTATACTTTATATTTTGTCTTAATTGTTTTCTTATGAATATTTTTTGTTTGTGGAACGAATCATTAGTTTTCATTATTCCTCATGGGGAAATTTGATTTCAAACAATCCTATGTTTAACAATATTGCCAAAGGTATGCTATCACCTGCCTTAACATACTACTGTATGTACTTGAGTAACATCCAATTTTTAATCCATAGAGTCTAATATGATGTTGGCTTTTAAAAAAAAAAATTAGGGGTGTGCTTATGGGAATTTTTAAGCATTCTTCCAGATTTGCATTTGAGAGTTGAGACACTGATGTTGTACAAGGAAGTCTGTACAAGAAGGTCTCTGCTCTAATTTATCCAAAAGGTGTTCTATCAGGTTGAGACCAGGATGTTCATCCACACCAAACTCACTCATTCATCTCCTTATGGACCTTGCTTTGTTGACCTTGCTTTGTGGAGTTTTTCAGGAGTTGGACTCAGCTCCTTACTTCTAGTAAAAGGAACTCCTAATGCTTCAGCTTACTAATACATTTTGGACAATTTCATGATCCCAACTTTGTGGGAACAGTTTGGGGATGGACCCTTTGTGTTTCAACATGACTGACAGTATGAGGACGGGTCCTTTGTGTTCCAAAATTACTGTGCACTAGTGCACAAAGCAAGGTCCATAAAGACATTACATGTTATAGCTGCAAATGACCAAGATCATATTAAACCCCATGGATTACGAATTGGATGTTACTCAAGTTTATATGCATGTGAAGGGAGGTAGGTGAATACTTTTGGCAATATTGTTTACATTCCAACACTTTACATTAAAATTGGTCTCATAATTTTTTTTTTTGCAGAAATGGATCATAATAGAAATGGGTTTCAATATATTAAGGAAAGGTTTAGAGCAATGAAAGCAGACCAGAAGTACACAAACTGATGTGTGATACAACATTCCAAGTAAAAGTCAACCCATTTGAACTTGCTGCTTGGGATGCATTTGTCTTAGTAGGGCATGAATTTCCTTAGAACGATTGAGCCAAAAACTATGCTGAGCTAGTAAACAGCATGCTAACTGCGTATCAGAACCTTAGCCGCCGAATGTCACTCAAAATTAGTTTCTTGCATTCACATCTTGATTTTTCCGAACTAAACTAAAACCGAAGTTTACTAAACTAAATATACAATTTTGCACAATTCAGTTTTTACATTGTTGTGTGCAGATCTTCTGACATGATAGACGAAATCAAATTTAAAATTTGGATCAGAATGAGTGAAAAACACCTGAATTTGTCCACTAGCAGAAATTTTTTTAGTTTGTTGTTCAGTCTAATTAACTGGTGTGTTCCTACAGGCTGCACGCTGGAAGGAAGCAGAGAAGTCAAACTCATCACTGCATACACAGGAGACTCAGTACTGCTGCTCTGTTCCTGCACTGACCTCCGCACCACACCTGAGACATTCATATGGAGGAAATACACAAATGGAAGTAACTCGGTAGAGATAAAGTATCTGCTGTCAGTGAGCAGTACAAAGACAGAATTCAGCTCTTTAATGATTACTTTTCAGGAAAGTTTTCTCTGCTCGTATCACACCTGACTGTAGACGATGGAGGATGGTACAGGTGTCATGTCAACAGCACTGTCTTTAAATCCTTTTTTGTTGAAGTGAAAGGTAACGTGATCTTTTGTCTTATTTTAAATAAATATATAGACTTTTTTTTGTATTTTTAAACAAACAAAAACAAATGCCATTAAGGAAATATTAGATATGTTTGTTTGTGTTGGATGAAACAAAATGCTCAAAAACTGCATTTATTATAATATTTTATTTAGTGATGTGCAAAGTATACAAATCCTGTACTAAGTGAAAACACATACCCCGAGTCAAGTATTACTCAAGTAAAGTAGAAACACCAGTTCCAAATTAACTTACGTTAAATTACAAAAATACTCACCTTCAAATGTACTCACGTATGGAATGTACTAAGCTTGTATTAGCTCACAGTAGCCTTTTTAAAATCTCTCTCTCTCTCAAACACACACACACAGACAAACACACACTGATTTCAAACTGTGACTGTGCTGTTCTCATTACTCAGCTCAGCTTCTGACTTCAAACATTTTTATGAAGACTTAATTTAATTAAGTATGTCACAAAGGAAACACACTTACTGTATTTCATGGTCAGCATTTGGTGAAATTCCTGCTTCAGACAACACTTGCTTATCTAATGCACTGGCACATTAAAATACAGTGAAGTGAAACTACAAATATTTCCAGTACAGTGGAACCTTGGATTACGAGTAGCGTGGTTTACGAGTGTTCCGCAAGACGAGCAAAGATTTTTAATAAATGTTGACTTGAAAAACGAGCATTGTTGTGGTTTACGAGCACCGAGTATCATGTATCACGCATGCATTTCTTGTTTTGACGCCGAGCGTCGCGTCATCACAACTGAGCAAACGTTTTTTCTCTCTCTTGCGCTGTGGAATTTTAGGCAATCGTCTCCCCTGCTGGGTGAATACACACACACACACACACACACACACACACACACACACACACACACACACACACACACATACAGACACACACATTAAGGGGGAGACCGTTTTAAAAAACGTTTAAAAATTTGCAAGGAAAATCGCTAGTCACACTCGCGTGAGCAAATGATTCTGTTAGTATGCGCTTACGCGAGTGTGTCTACCGATGTTCCTTGCTAAATTTTAAACGGTTTTTAAAACGGTCTCTCTGTTTTTGTGTGTGTGTGTGTATAATGTGCGTGAATTTCGGTTTCCATTATTTCCTATGGGAAAATTAAATTTGGTTTTCGAGTGTTTTGGAATACGGGCCCACTTCCGGAGCGAATTATGCTCGTAATCCAGGTTCCACAGTATAATGCAGTGGAGTAAAATAAAAATATTCTAATAAAACTACTCAAGTACAGATATGTGAAATATTTACAGTAAAGTAACAAAGCAAGTTTACTTAGTTACCCCTGACCTCTGCATTTATTTCTTGTAGATGTCATACTTACAGAACCAACCCTAGAGGTCGATGACAAAACAAATCCACACTCAGAAAAAATAAATGATCAACTTCGCTGCTTTAGCTTTACTTAAGTTTTTGTCATTAGCTCAATGTATTTCCAGGAATATATATATATATACTCAGCAAAAAAAGAAACGCCCCTTTTTCAGGACTGTGTATTTCAACAATATTGTTGTAAAAATCCAAATATCTTTACAGATCTTCATTGTAAAGGGTTTAAACAAAGTTTTCCATGCATGTTCAATTAACCATAATCAATTAATTAACATGCATCGTTAAGACCTTAACAGCTTACAGAAAGTAGGCATTTAAGGTCACAGTTCTAAAAACGCAGGACACTAAAGAGACTTGTCTACCGACTGTGAAAAACACCCAACGAAAGATGCCCAGGGTCCCTGCTCACTGAAATATTTCATTTGACCGTCAATTTGCTTTAATTATGGCTGTGGCATCAACTAATATGCCATGATTCTCTGCTGTGTGTTTTTTTTTTAGCAAATGTGAAAAATATAAATGTCTTTTCTTTTTTGGTTACATTTTTATATTTATTGACCAGTGTCTCTTCCCTTCGTCCCCTTTGCTGCGGTTTCTGTGATATTTCTGCACATCATCTTAGCTGTAGTCCATTGCAAAACCAGTAAGAAAGGTATTCATGTGTTCAAACATTCAAGCTCTTCTCATCATAATATACATGTTTTTAATCTCTTTTAGTCAGTGACTCCTGATTAATGCTTCTGCATCAAGTCTGTACAGTAGCTACATACAATAGGCTGTATCTTTCACAAATAGCCTTTCTCAGAAATGCAAGTACATGGCACATGGATGCAGACAGCAGCAACTGGGCTTGGCCCATCTACTAGCACTGCATTTTTACATTCAGTTGAAAATTGACTGATGACTAACCAACATGATTGAAATATGACTAAATATGTAAAGATGTACATTTGCACAAGTTATCTTTACTACACTAGACATACTGCCAGATGACAGCATGTTATTGGCAATAGATTGCCATAAATAATACTACACCCAAACTGATGTTTGTCATTGATTGTACAGTAGTGCATGAACAGAAAGAGAGATAGTGGTGATGAGAATCAGGACAGTTGCATAGAAACCGTAAAGGCCAACTAGCAGTTTTGCATTGTAATTGTAGATTGTAGAAATGCTCACAATTGCATAGACTTAATAATCTAGAAATAAATAAATCAGACTTAATGCCAATATCACCCCACACACCCACAAATAGAATAATATTATTTATATTAATTATAGACACACATTGCCAAGTATAACATCAATATCATTTATTGTTTTCTGTATTGTTTCCACTTGTTCCAAACTGCTATGCCAGCATATAAAAAGGAAAAAAAAACTGAAATGCACTCAAGAGTTGTTTAGGAGTTTAGCTGCATGAACTTACTAAATGTTTATTTGTTTATTTTACTCTGTAGGTTCTGATCGAGCTCATTGCAGCAGAGCTGATGAAGATGGAACAGTAAGACTATAGTGGAGAAGAATGGTGACCAAGGAATATTCATTTGGAAATAAAACCTCCAAATCATGAAGCAACCAGTTGCCTTTTTTTGAAATGACGCAGTTTATAAATTACTATTTAAAAATACGGACATGCGTAATGAAAACCTTCAGAGAAACAGAAAACTGGCCATTGTTTTTAGTTTTAATGTGTTACCATGGAAAATTCAGTTTCCCTTTAACTTATGCTTTATTATGACATATGTCAGCTCATAGGGTTTTTTACATAATCAACATACTGTAAGTTAAATTTTCTATTGTTTGCTAATAGTTTGCATTTAAATACATGCTTTAAAATATAAAGTGTTTTTCATATATATATATATATATATTTTATTATTATTTTTTTTTTGTATGCCTCATTTTTGTCATCCAATCTGAAATTTTGTTCCAGACACAAATGGACTATATTGGTAATTGCAATTATGCAACCATGTGTAATAAATGAATACTACTGTAGAACTTAAATGCTGAAAACATAAGACACTTAATATAAAAATATAAAATAATAAAATATGTTCACGTTTGCAAATGCCCTGCTATTAACCAGCACCCCATCCACACTGTACAGTATGTCTGCCTCACATCTAGTGTGTTGGTCAGAACTGATTCTTCCACAAAAGTTTGGTTACCCTGAAACAGTCCCCACTGATCCTGTTAGAGCTGATGTCGCCAGTGTGCCAGCGTCACCCCTTGCTCCACTTCCATCCTTATCTGTAAACCAGAGTGGACCCACTCAAGCTCCTTTATTTATTTATTCATTTATTTATTTGTTTGTTTGTTTTAATAAAATAAATATGATTCACAATATCTTTAGTATCTTAATAAGTGGAATAACTGGAATAAGTGCAATACAAAATAAATAGGAAATAAATATCAGTCACCCCATACGTCATTGGTGTTACTGTTACACGAAAAGAGTTTTTTTATTTTGAAATCCATTTCACAATTTAAAATTGTTCCTGAGTCAGAGGTCACTGGACAAGTGCCAAATGTCAGATATGTCGCTCTGCATTTGTTTAGAAATTTCATTATTTCCGCACAATGCTGGTCAAGATATACTGTACATGTTTTATAAATGTGTGTTTGTTGCTGTGCTCTGTTGTGTGTACTGTACTGTAAGTGTGTGTGTTCAGTGTCCAGTGTGTTCAGCGTATATTGTCTCTAGGTCACTTTGCTAAAAACTCCAGTCCATGTTTTCCGCCTGCCACACTGTGGTTCCCGCTCTAAGACTGGCGCAACGAGCAGGAGACTGTTGCAACACAGGAAGAGCCGACTGGAGAGAGTAACCGTTTCTGGTGTTCTGTGTATTCTAGCTTACAACTGACTCTGAATCTAGCTTTGTTCTTTGGCTTATTAATTCACTTTGTTCGTATAGTCATGTTGTTAGCAGTTATATTAATTGTATTAAAAGTTACTTTTATTCAACCAGGAAGTTTTTTTTGTGATTAGAAATGACACAGGTGTATAATAAGACAGATAATACGACAATGTACAAGAGGCATCATTGTGGAAAAAATTATTAGTCACCTTTTATTTTAAAAAAAATATGGCATGTCCAAAATTATCCACTTCTCAATAATCAATAAAAAATCCTTTATTGGCTATTACAGTCATCAAACACTTCCTATAATTGCTGGCCAGCTTCACCACTGGTATTTTTGCCCAATTATTTTTAATGACTTTTACGTTGGAGGGTCTCCTTGCCATCACTCTGATCTTTAGCTCCCTCCACAGATTCTCAATTGGATTTAAGTCAAGACTCTGGCCAGGCCAAAGCAAAAGGTTAATGTTTTTGTCTGCTAACCATTTCTTTACCACTTTTGTTGTGTCTTTTTCGGTCGTTGTCGTGCTAAAATGTCCACTGGTGCCCAAGGCCTCTGCCAACTGCCTGATGTTGTTGTTGAGAATTTCGATGTATTGCTCCTTTTTCATGATTCCGTTTACTGTGATTAGGTTCCCTGGTCCACCGGCTAAAAAAAAAACACCCCCAAAACATTAGGTTCCCACCACCAGGTTTGACAGTGGAAAGTGATCTTAGGGTTAAAGGAGTCTACATCATTGTGGCCAAACAATTAAATTTTAGTTTCATCAGACCATAAAGAAGACCAGAAGTCTTCTTCTCACGTCTCTCACATTTCTGGTCTTCTATTTTATGATCAGAAGAAACAAAAATAAAATTTTTTGGCAATTCTTCTGGGAGACGCCTGTGTCATAATCAAGAAAAAAACTTTCTGGCTGAATAAAAGTAACTTTAAGTCAGAATTTTCCATGGATATGAATAATTTCGGGCTTGACAGTATATAAATAGATAGAAGCAATACTGTTTGACTATGTGCTATAGTACAGTAGGTGCTGAAACAAAAAAGTGGAAGTAGCAACTGAAACAGTAGTGCAGACTGTAGTGCAACATGTGTGGACACTTTAGAGTGAACATAAGGCCGCACGTAGTCTGTCTTTGATTGTGGACATTAAATACTAAACATACTGGTGTGTCTTTATTTTTTCCTTTTGCTCAACATCACTACAGGTAAGTCTGCTTCTCTCCATCTCTCTCTCTCTCTCTCTTTCATTTAATAATCTCATTGATTAAATATGTAAGTGTTTAACATTTAAATTAGTTAAGTCTTTACATGTATTAATCTTACGTATGAAGTAATTGTGGCGGCACAGTGGTGTATGTCAAAAGATAATGTGCAACTGAAATTTGTTTCGAACCAAGTACATGGATTATTATGAATAAATATTTAGACTATTACTGTATAAAAAATAGTGTTGAGCATTTATCTAATTTTATGGCAATCCCCGTCCCATTCCAATGAGTCCCAAAACTAAATAAACCAAAATATATTCATGTTTCTTTTTTCTTTTTTTGTAGGCGTCACACCTCAAACCCGAAGCTCATGTGGAAAAGGTAATAATCGATTCACTGTTTTAACTTCATTAACAATTTCAGTGATTTGTGTTTGCTGTGAATATTTCTGAGAAAAGGACAGAACCTTTTCATACTGTATACAGTAGGTTCTGTCAGATATTTGGTAATTCATATGAACAGCTTGACAGCAGAATATGATGAATAGCTTTTTTTTTTTTTTTACTTATTTTGGCAAATTATTTTGTAAAAACACAAAGTTGTCTGCAACAAAATATTTGATTGAAAAATCCTTATTTGAGAATCTTTAAACTGCTATGTTTTGCACGAAGCACAACATGTAGCCACCTAATTTTCAAGCAATAGCTGGCACGCTGTGGTGAGCCAATCACAATGCTACTTTATGTCATGTGAACCAAAGATCCTTTGTGTGCAGCACTCTGGGTTCTGTGAGTGGTTTTGAATGTGTTTAGAGGATCTTTGGAGAATGATGAAAACATGGATACTTACATTATGTCACTGTCAATGACTGGTATTGCTTAACATCCTCATGAGGTTGTGTGAAAAAGAACATTCTGTGATTTCAGTGTTGTTTGAATACACTTTGTAAATTTAACAATGTTGGTAAAACTGGAAAATAACATCATAAAACTAAAAGACACATGAGGAATTTTGACTACTCTTACTGCAAAGTTATAAAATTGATTATAAAGTTATAAAAGTTATAAAAGAATGCATAAACAGACATTATACAGTGCCTGTCTGTACTATGAGAGGGACCTGACGATGCTGCAAACTAAGGTTTTTGTATTGCTCATAATATTTATCATGATCTTTAACAATTTTTTACTTAACACTAATTTCTCTTTGACTCACTAGAGAATCACAATCAAAACACCAGTTTACTATAATTTATATTGAAATTCAACACGCAACACTATTATTATTACTAAATTGCATATTAATCTGACTTAAATTTTTGTTAATATGTGTCAGACAAAAAAATTGTAAACACACACTTGAATAAATATTTTAGAGAATAAAAATATATATAAAAATTGCATATTGTCAGAGATGAACTAACCTGAGGTGACCAGAAGACGTAGCTTTAGCGGTTAGCCCAATGTAGCGTGGATGGTAAACCCAAACGCGGAGTAACGGCGAGTAGGCAGGATAACCACGCGATTTATTTTAAGGACTCTCACAAAAGTAGAGCAAGGGAAAAACACAAATTTAACCCGCGTCCTATAAATACACACACAACGGCAAGAAGCGATAACCAAAACACAGTGAGTACTCACGGTTTGAAGAAAGCCAACGTTAACCGACATGGGCCGAACTCAATGACTGAGCGGTAAGCCACCGTTTGTTTACTCCTCTTATACTTCCTGGTAGGCGGCCGACTTACTTCCGGGTCCTAGTGCCGGCCGCAGATTGTGTGTGCATGACAGTACCCCCCTGTCCAGGACCGACTCCCGACGGTCCTGGGGTGGAGGATACTCTTCGACGGTAGTCTTGGATTAGTTCGGGGTCGAGAATGAACCGGGCCGGAATCCAAGACCGCTCCTCGGGACCGTAACCCTCCCAATCAACCAGGTACTGCGTACCTCTGCCCTGAGGGCGCGAATCGAGGATCCGGCGCACGGTGTAGGCGAGACCACCGTCGATGATCCAGGGAGGAGGAGCAGGGGGGGAGGGTGGAATCATGGGTGATGTGATGAAAGGCTTTAATTGTGAGATGTGGAAGACTGGGTGGATCCGGAGCGCCGCAGGCAGCTGGAGCCGGTAGGTGACAGGGTTTATCCGGTGGGTGATGCGGTATGGGCCGATGAATCTAGGTGACAGTTTCTTTGACTCAGTGTGGAGGTGGAGATTTTGGGTGGAAAGCCATACCTTGTCACCTACGTGGAACAATCGTCCCGGGGGGTTTCGACGGCGATGTTGAATGGTGTAGCGGGCGTTGGCCTGTTGGATGGCTCGGTTGGCTTGTGTCCACAGCCGTCGACACCTGCGGACCAACTGTTGGGCTGACGGCACATCAACCTCCGGTTCCTGATGGTTGAACATCGAGGGTTGGAAGCCGTGGCATACCTCAAATGGGCTTAGCTTCATGGCTGATGAGACATGGAGGTTGTGGGAAAGTTCTGCCCAGATGAGGTAGCGAGCCCAGGAGCGCTGACGATCGGTAATAAAGCATCTCAGGTAGCGCTCCAGTTGTTGGTTGGTCCGCTCCGTCTGACCGTTAGTCTGTGGGTGGTATCCAGATGAGAGACTGCAGGTTGAATTGATCAGACGGCAGAAGGCTTTCCAGAACCTGGCTGTGAACTGGGGCCCTCTGTCCGAGACGATGTCCTTGGGGAACCCATGCAGATGGACTACGTGCTCTAATATCAGCTCTGCTGTTTCCTTGGCTGACGGGAGTCCGGCAAGGGCTACCAAGTGCACGGCCTTAGAGAACCGATCTACAATGGTCATGATGGTGTTCTTTCCGTCCGAGGCCGGCAGGCCCACGACAAAGTCGACGGCAATGTGCGTCCAGGGCCGACGAGGAACCGGGAGAGGTTGAAGATCTCCGGAGGAGGGCTGGTTGAGGTTCTTGGCCCGGGCGCACACTGGGCACGCCTGAACGAACTCTTTGACGTTCTTCGCCATCGATGGCCACCAGAAGTCCCGTTGGAGGAACCGTAGGGTTCGCTGTGTGCCTTGGTGTCCTGCGATGGTGGACGAATGACCCCACTGAAGAACCTCGGACTTCATGGCGTTGGGCACGTAGAGTCGTCCAGGCGGCACACCTGCCGGCTCGGTCTCTAAGGTCTGCGCCTGGCGGACCCTTGTTTCCAGATCCAGGTGAAGTGGTGCGATGATTCTGGAGGAGGGTAGGACAGGCGCGGGGTCCGCCCGGGGTGGTTCCATCTCGAGTTGTCGTGAGAGGGCATCTGCCTTGGTGTTTTTTGACCCCGGGCGGTATGAAAGGTGGAAGTTATAGTGTTCGAAGAACAATGCCCATCGCGCCTGTCTGGGGTTGAGCTGTTTCAAACTTCTGATGGTGATGAGGTTTTGATGATCCGTCCAGATGATGAATGGCTCCCTGGCACCCTGGAGCCAGTGACGCCATTCCTCCAAAGCCCACTTTATGGCCAGCAGCTCGCGGTCCCCTACCCCGTATCGCTGCTGAGTGGTGTCAAATTTTTTGGGGAAGAAACTACATTGGTGTAGTTTCTGATCTGGACCTCATTGAGAGAGAACGGCTCCAGCGCCCACATCTGAAGCGTCCACCTCAACAACGAATGGTTTACTGGTGTCAGGATGGAGGAGGATGGGAGCGGTGGTAAAGCGGTCACAAAGTCTGTTGAAGGCGGAGATGGCAGTAGAGTTGAGGCGGAAAGGGAGAGAGGAGGGACGAGTCAGAGCGGTTAGGGGGGCGGCAACTGTACTGTAGTCCCGGATAAAGCGACGGTAGAAATTCGCAAACCCGAGAAACCGTTGAAGTTGCTTGAGGGTCTTGGGTAGGGGCCAATGACGCACAACCTCCAGCTTCTGCGGGTCCATGGCCACACCCTGGGGCGAGATGACAAGACCCAGGAACGTGGTGGAGCGCTCGTGAAAAGCGCACTTTTCCAACTTACAGTACAGCTGATGGGCGAGTAATCTCTTTAGAACCGCCCTGACATGCTGGGTATGTTCCTCAGCGGTACGGGAGTAAATGAGGATGTCATCCAGATACGCAAACGCCCACCGCCCTAGCATGTCTCGAAGAACATCATTTATCAGGTGTTGGAAGGCGGCGGGGGCGTTGCACAGTCCAAAGGGGATTACGAGGCTTTCGTAATGTCCAGTCGGGGTGATGAAGGCCGTCTTCCACTCATCGCCCTCTCTAATGCGCACCAAGTTGTAGGCGCTCCGGAGGTCCAACTTAGTAAAGATGGTGGCACCAGAGAGGGCGTCCAGGGCAGAGTTGGTAAGAGGCAGAGGGTGTCGGTTTTTTATTGTGATGTTGTTGAGCCCCCGATAGTCGACACATGGGCGAAGTTCACCCCCCCTCTTCTTTACGAAGAAGAACCCCGCGGCAGCAGGTGAGGAGGAGGGCCTGATGGTCCCCTGGCGGAGGGCGTTGGTTATATATTCCTCCATCGCCTGCGTCTCTGTTGATGCTAAAGAGTAGAGGTGGCCGCGGGGTGGGACTGCGCCTGGTTGTAGATCGATGGCGAGGTCATAAGGGCGGTGTGGAGGAAGATGGATGGCCCGCCGCTTGCAAAAAACTTCTGCCAGTTCCCTATAGGACTCGGGAATGGCGTTGGTGTCGACGTCGGGGTCCTCGGACTCCCTAGAGCACGTCCCAGCCGGCGCCCCTAGGCATAGTTCGGTGCAGGTCGCGCCCCATTGTAGAATCCTGTGTTGTGTCCAGGAAATGAGAGGATCGTGTTGCAAGAGCCACGGGTGTCCCAGGATGATAGGAGGAGATGAGATGGAGGTGACGTGAAATCTGATCTGTTCGTGGTGTTGATCGATGAGGAGGGTGATGGGTTGAGTCTGGGTGGTGATTGGGCTGGTAGATAGGGGGCGACCGTCGACGGAGGTGATCCGAACGGGCTGGGATAACGCCTCAAATTTTACCCCCAATTTTTTGGCATAAGAAGAGTCAATGAAGTTACCTGCTGCCCCGGAGTCGATGAACGCAGTACTTCGGACTCGTTTGTGGCCAATCTGGAGGGATACCTGAACCGTAAGGCGAGATGAGGTGGCGTCGGTAGTGGTGGAGATCAGGAGTGGGCCCGGTGAGTCTCTCCCTCCGCTCACCGGGGATGGGCGTTTCCCGGGCGCAGTGGACAGGTCGCCCGATGATGTTCTGCAGACCCACAATACGCGCACAGGCCCTCTCTAAACCGGCGTGTACGTTCGGCTACGGTCAGGGAGGCGCGCCCTAATTGCATGGGTTCCCCGGCTCCGGTGTCAACCACGGCAGGAGGTGGAGATCCGACAGTTCCAGTATTGGGGTTGGTGAAGGTTGCTGATGGTCGTGGGGTGGTGTAGGAGAAGACGGGTGCAGGCGGCAGGGTTCTCGGGGCTGGCTTCGGGCGAGACAAAAGGCGCTGATCGATCTGCAGGGCCAGTTGGATCAGTCCCTCGAGTGTGGCGGGAAGTTCTCGCCCGGCGAGCTCGTCTTTGATGCGGGAAGCCAGTCCCTCGTAGAAGGACGTCCGGAGCGCGGCGTCTCCCCAGTTTGTCTGCACGGCGAGGGTCCGGAATTCCGCTGTGTACCGGCTCACGGACGATCCTCCCTGCCGCAGGTGGTAGAGTTTAGTGTCGGTCTCCACCTCGCCCGCTGGGTGTTCGAAAGTCAATCTGAGCTGGCGGGTGAATTCATTGTAAGAATGGGCGGTATCAGAATCGGATTTAAGCACTGCCGTGGCCCACTCAGCTGCCTGCCCTGTTAGCAACGAGACCAGGAGAGCGATGCGTAGCCGATCGGTGGAGTACTTGGTGGCATTGAACTCGAACACCAGATCAAGCGCTGTCAAAAATACATCACATCTCCCGTCCGTGCCATTCCATTTTTCTGGAAGTGCAAGAAAAACATCAGTAGGGGGGGGGGGGGGGGGGTTGGTGCGACGCCGCGGCCGCTGCGACGGGAGGCCTGCTAGCTGCGCCCTCAACGGCCGCCCGCAGATCCGCGTTCTCCCGCCTGAGCTCCGCAACCTCGCGGCGCAAGGCCGCGATGTCTTGAACACTCTGGCGCAGAGTAGCGAGCTCCGCGGTTAGTCCGTTAATGAGCACGGCATGCTGATCTACCACGCCGCATAGGCGCGCATGCTCCGCTGGGTTTACCGCTTGGGGCTCAGTCATTCTGTCAGAGATGAACTAACCTGAGGTGACCAGAAGACGTAGCTTTAGCGGTTAGCCCAATGTAGCGTGGATGGTAAACCCAAACGCGGAGTAACGGCGAGTAGGCAGGATAACCACGCGATTTATTTTAAGGACTCTCACAAAAGTGGAGCAAGGGAAAAACACAAATTTAACCCGCGTCCTATAAATACACACACAACGGCAAGAAGCGATAACCAAAACACAGTGAGTACTCACGGTTTGAAGAAAGCCAACGTTAACCGACATGGGCCGAACTCAATGACTGAGCGGTAAGCCACCGTTTGTTTACTCCTCTTATACTTCCTGGTAGGCGGCCGACTTACTTCCGGGTCCTAGTGCCGGCCGCAGATTGTGTGTGCATGACACATATTGCATAAATATATAGAAAATCTTTTATATAATCTATAAAATCTATAATCTTTTTATATAGAAAATAGTTTAACACTAAATGTATTGCTATATGTTATATATTGGAATATATGATACTTTTATGATGATATGACAATATTATTAATATTATATTAATATAATATACATCCTACTATCTTATATTCTTTTTTTGGCTGTCTCTGTATATCAACATTCTAGATCTTCTTCACTTTGTTGCTGTGGTGATTATGATCTTTCTGCACATCATCATAGCTGTGGTTTATTAAAGAACCAGAAAGAAAGGTACACACTCTTGCTCAAGCTCTTCCAATAATACTGTACAGGTTTATCACATCGTTCATCCACTGACCCTAAAGCCTGCTTTATGTGTCTGTGTCAAGTCTACACAATACAGTAGGTCTTGCTTAGGTACTGTGTAGCCACACACCCTACCCTGAAGACAGACAGAATACAGACGTTTAACAGCAGAAACACTTAACACACCTGACAATGACATTTTTACTGATTCTCTTGCTTTTGTCTTTTAGCTTGAGTATTTGCTCAATTCTCTCAGTATTACATATTATGCCAATATGGGTAATATGTAATATGCTGTCTGTCACTCTTATGCTGTTGTGTTCTATTATTGATAGTTATACAGTTATACAGTTGTCATAAATAGTTGTCATAAATACAGTTGCACATCAAAGGTTGCACTAAATTTCACTCATTAGTATTAGGCATTTATGCTTTTATTATAATGTTTTTATATAAAAATATATTATTACAGATTTTTAAAATATTCTTTATATACATTCTGTAGATTTTAGTATTGCACTAGTAACTTTGGTCAGCTCTCACATTTAGCCATTGTCTACTGACTATATGTAAGATATAAAGTGCGTAATAACAACTCCAAACCTGTCTTCGTGTTATTGTCTTCAATCCTGCTGGATGTCTGGAATTTCAATGTCTCTCTCTCTCTCTCTCTCTCTATCTATCTATTTATCTATCTGACCTTATAATACACCTTAGTGCTATGTCTACTTGACAACTATTGGACTTTGATAAAAAAAAAATATATGTATAAAAAAAATGAGGAAACAAGCTGTTGCCTAACTTCAGTGTTGAAATCACAAGTTGTTCCCAACTGCCATGCTAATAAAAGGAAATATAAAAAGAATCAAGACTTTGTGAAATTTCCTTTCTCAGTTGCTTGGTTGAGATTTGGTTATGACCCGAAAGTTGTAAGTAGTACAGTGGAACCTCGGATTACGAGCATAATACGTTCCGGAAGTGGGCTCGTATTCCAAAAACACTCGTAAACCAAATTTTATTTTCCCATAAGAAATAATGGAAACTTAAATTATTCGTTCTACAGCCCCAAAAAATAAATACATAAAAATAATTAACACAAAATATAAAGTAAAAATAAAACAAATTAACCTGGGGCCGGTTTCTCGATAACGCACACTATTCGCGCGCTAAGAAGACTCTTAAGATATATCTTACGTAAAGTGTTTACTTTCCTACTGTAAGTGTATTCCTCGAACTGTCCCTTAGGAGTCTTCTTAAGTCGCTGCCTCTTACGTCCGACGTTACAAGGCGCTGTCTACAGTGAAGATCTGAATTAGCTGACATTGGTTGCTCAGGAATCGATTTTTGACTCCTTTTGCATGACAGCGTTAAGAAAGACGGAACTTTCTATGCAAATTAAACATTGCACTAAACATTCACCAAACTGTCGCTAATATTTTCATGTAACCTGTAGTGACGGTGAAACGAACCGGGTATACAATCATAGTTGATGGACAAACAGCTGACACCACTCTTCACCAGCTTCAGAAACAATGTGAAACATGTCAATTGTTGGGGTTGTATAGCGCACTTATGGAATGAATACAATGAGTTGACAGAGTGGAGGTTTAATACCCCTATCTCACCTATGCAGTTTCGTGCAGTAAGTGCGGTTCATCATGATTCATCGCGAGTTTTGGTGCCGTGGTTACGTTTCCATCTTTCCACACGAAAAAATTAAACATGTTTAACATGTGGAAGCTAGTGGACCTTGCAGATCTTCGCGGAACGTCGGGCGCCGGTCACTCGAGTCGGCTCACGGTGCCTAATACCCCTATCTCACCTGTATGGCTTGACTCACGGTGAGATGTCTTGTTAGGCACCGTGAGCTGCCGCGATTGCCCGCCTACGTTCCGCTAACGTTCTGCGAAGATTTGCAAGGACTGGAAGCTTCCGTGAGGACCGCCAAAGAATTAAACATTTAATTTTTCATGTGTAATTTTTTATGTGTAAAGATGGAAACGCAATCACACTGCAAAAACTCGGAGTGAATCATGATGAACCCTACTTACGGCCACTGCGCGAGACCATGCAGGTGAGATAGGGGTATAACACGATATTTCACAGCGAGTCAAACCGCATAGGTGAGATAGGTATATTAAGCATTACAATCACTCAGAATGAATGGATGTGGGGTTTGAAACTCCCAAGGTTATTTTCTCATTTAACTACATCAAATTTCATAAAAATAAAACGTGTCAACGGTGGTGTAGTGGTTAGCACTGTCGCCTTGCACCTCCAGGGTCCGGGATCGATTCATGGCCAGGCTCGATTCCCATCTCTGTGTGCATGGAGTTTGCATGTTCTCCCCGTGCTTGGTGGGTTTCCTCCGGGTACTCCGGTTTCCTCCCACAGTCCAAAGACATGCAGATTAGGCTAATTGTCATTCCCAAATTGACCATAGTGTGTGAATGAGTGTGTGTGTGTGTGTGTGTGTGTGTGTGTGTGTGTGTGTGTGTGTGTGTGTGTGTGTTTGCTCTGCGATGGATTGGCACGCTCTCCAGGGTGTACCCTGCCTTGTGCCCAGAGTCTTCTGGGATAGGCTCCAGGTCCCCGCGACCCTAATACAGGATAAAGCGGTATAGAAGATGAATGAATGAATGAATAAAACGTGTCAAAAGAAAAGCCCACCGTCTTCAGTTTACCACAACAACATGCTGTATCGCTGCCAAATTGCTTGCCACCTGTTTAATATTAAAAGTGATTGCCAATTTTAATTTTTTTATTTTTTTAATTTGCATTAGTCACATTATGAAATAGGGTAATTAAAAGTCACTCTATTAGTTCTGATATCAAATAAAATGAAATTCTTAAACAGGCTCACAGTATATTCCATCATTAATATGACTTTGATAACGTGCCATAATGTGTTTGCATGGTTTATAAAGACTGCTGCTCAGTGGCGGCAACTAGAGTCTCGAGCTGAAACTACGCTAAGTATGAGTTAAGGTTGGTCCAGACCAACCTTACGAATGTCTGACTTACCTAAGAGATACTTAGCGTAAGAACGTTTCAGGAAATGCACCATAACGTTAAGAGAGAGGTACAACTTAAGAACTACTTAGCGATAAGAAGTTTTCGAGAAACTGGGCCCTGCACTTTACCTTTCAAAAAAGTAAAAATAAATCCCGACAGATATTCTGTTTGTGCACGCAGGCATTGTGCGTGTGTGTGTGTGTGTGTGTGTGTGTGTGTGTGTGTGTGTGTGAGGCTAGAGTAAGTGGAGACTCTTGCTTTCAGCCCCTCCTGTCTCCCCCTTCTCATCTTACAGAGTAAAACGTTCTCTCATTTTAATTAAACACACACATTAACGGAAAGACTGTTGTTCACTCCTAAATTATTACAGCTTCTCAACAGCAATTAACAGCATGTTAATTCATGCTTGTGTAATGATGAGATGGACAAACCGGTCGATGCATGCCCGTTTTTTTATTTGCAAACTAACGGAATCACTGCTGTAAAGTAAAACAAACAAACGAACTGCACTTTACCACTGAAAAGAATCGTGAGGAAGAAAATGGATTTATATCCTCTGTATTGAGAATTTCTTTTGCTTTACTCGCGCGCACACACATGTGTTATAACGAAACAGTACACGCACTTCTGCACTTAGATAGATAGATAGATAGATAGATAGATAGATAGATAGATAGAGTTGCACTGTTTGAGATTATGTGCTGCATTGCTAACTCAAACACTTAAAGCTCTGTGTTCAGAAGATTGTAAGCCTTAAAACCATCAAATTGCTCCTGTTGGGCCCTATCTGCTCTGGGACGTTGTATCCTGGCTGACCCTAAGCTCTGATTTAAAATTCCTTACTGGGATATGTGAAAATATTCACAAAGTCATTGTGCTGTAAAGTACATGTGTTGTAAATTTATGTTGCATGTCGCACCTTGGTCCTGGAGGAATGTTGTTTCATTTCACTGTGTACTAACTGTATATGGTTGAAGTGACAATAAAGCCTACTTGAACTTGAACTTGATGAGACAAATAACTAAATATTAATCATGTTCTGAAAAATATAAAAGAGGAATTACCAAATAATAATAAAAAAGGGAAACTCTTAGTTTACAAAATGTGTGTGTGTGTGTGTGTGTGTGTGTGTGTGTGTGTGTGTGTGTGTGTGCGCGTGCATGTGTGGGTGAGTGTGGACACTGAATATTGAACATAAGACTAGACAGACAGTGTCTCAGCTTACAGACATTAAGCAGTTGGGGACATTCGTTTTTAAAATGCTGATATGTTTTTATCTTTGTCTTCTTTTCCACATTAATGAAGGTGAGTCATCTCTCTCTCTCTCTCTCTCTCTCTAAGTATTTAAAAATGTAAAGTCTTTGAGTCTTCACATCATGTAGTATTTTTACCTGTGATGTACCGCACACTGAACATGTGAAACTACATGGAGGTTGAAAATTAATTAGGCAATATTTAAAGGCTATAGAACTTGTAGTATCACTAGATACTCATGGTGCACCAGCCCATTTTGCTCTTACTGCGCATGCGTGGTTAGATCTTTATTTTCCACGATGTTGGCTGTGACGATGCAGACCTCATGAATGGCCTGCAAGAAGTCCAGATGTCACTCCACTCTTTTTCCTATGGGGCTACGTAACACAGAAGGTGTACAGGGCAAAGCCTCACACACTGGAGGACTGGAACCTCCACAGATTCGGGAGGTTCTCTGCAGTATCTCAAATTACTTCTTTCAGAAGACCGTGCGTTCCATTGTTGAACGTTTAAGGAAACTGGTTGACACAACTGGTGCTTACAGTACAATGAAATTTAAAAAGTAGCTTTCATTTTCTTATTTTCTTATTTCCATTTCCTACTGTATTAGAAATTGATTAATTTTTAATGTCTAACACGTTTCACCCTCCCTGTATTTGGTTGAACTGTTGTTGTTGCTGTTCAGTCATTACTGAACTGTGGACGTTTCGTGGTACATGAGGACAATGTATATGTATAATGTACCACTTACTTTTCTGGATTAAGTAAAAAATAAAAAATTTCATTTTAAATCAAAAGACAATATAATTAGCCATGGTTTACAACAAACATAACAATACAGTGGGATGTCTGATGTTCTAAGGAGAAGTTAGAACAGTAAAAGGTCTAACATATTTAAACTACTTTTTTTCTTATTATAATTTAAAAGATAATTCACTGGTACATTTCAGATTCACTATTGAATGTAAATGATAAATTTTTATACACAATGATCCTTCAGTGATAATCTCATGACAGATTATTCTGATGTTGTAACAGCAATGCAGTGATTCATTTTTTTACACAATGCTACAGTACTTCAGTGATAATCTCATGACAGATTATCTCATGACAGATTATTCTGATGTTGTAACAGCAATGCAATATGTTGATGTTTTTTCAGGTTGCCACTTCTTTCAAAGTTGGCCGTGGAATCAACAGACAGTGAGTGTGACTGGACACGTGGGACAGTCTGTCCTTCTGCCCTGCTCCTGCTTTCAATTACAAGCCAAACCACACTCTGTTAGATGGATCTTTCATAAAGGACCTGATCAGAAAGAAATCTTCCCAACGGACCAGACAAATCGCTACACAGACAGAGTTCAGCTCTTTAATGATCACTCTTCAGGAAATCTCTCTCTACTTATATCACACCTGACTGTGGAGGATGGAGGAAACTACAAGTGTGAGATCAACAACTATGTCTATAAAGACATGTCACTAAGAGTGAAAGGTAAAATGATCTCATGTTTAAAAAGCATGTGGAATTAACACCTGTGTATGAACATTTATATATTTTTAATAATTATATGGAGTATTACTATATACAAATGTGTCACGTTTCCATGACTAATCGCCGTCTTTTCTCCTTTTTTCCCACGCTGTCATGTCTCTCCCTCACGTGCTCGTGTTTTCCGTCCATCTGTCATGCTCTTACACACGCCCGCCCACTTTACACACCGGCATCTCATTCACCAACTAATTTCTCCCGGCATTTAAGGAAGCACAGAGCGCGATCTCGTTGCCAGATTATTGCGTGCCTTCAGAGCCCAGTTTTCTCGCGTTTCTTTTTCGTGCAAATTGTTTCCGTTTTCGACCTCGCCTGTTCTCGGTTTTTTGATTCTAGTCTATCGTTTTGGATCTCGTTCGCTGTTTGTTTCCTGTTGGTTTTGACCTTTCGCTTCGACTCATGATTACGTCTCTGCTCGCTCCCCCTTCGGATTTTTTCGCCCCGCTGACTGACTCATTGGCTTTGAACTCTCGCACTGGCTCACGACACCGTCTCTGCTCGCTCCTTTTTGATTCATGAACCGCGGACTGATTCTTACGGAAGCGCATTGCATTCACACAAAAAAAAAAATCACGGGACTTATGTCATAATTATGACTTAATATCTCATAATTATGACATCCTGATCTCATAATTATGACTTACTAACTCATAATTATGACTTAATATCTCATAATTATGACATCCTGATCTCATAATTATGACTTACTAACTCATAATTATGACTTAATATCTCATAATTATGACTTACTATCTCATAATTATGACTTAATATCTCATAATTATGACATCCTTATCTCATAATTATGACTTAATATCTCATAATTATGACATCCTTATCTCATAATTATGACTTACTATCTCATAATTATGACTTACTATCTCATAATTATGACTTAATATCTCATAATTATGACTTACTATCTCATAATTATGACATCCTT
The DNA here is from genome assembly GCA_030522415.1 of Channallabes apus. Classification (NCBI taxonomy): domain Eukaryota; kingdom Metazoa; phylum Chordata; class Actinopteri; order Siluriformes; family Clariidae; genus Channallabes; species Channallabes apus. The sequence goes on along the minus strand of CM060107.1, from coordinate 51,293,677 downwards.
ATCTCATAATTATGACTTACTATCTCATAATTATGACATCCTTATCTCATAATTATGACTTACTATCTCATAATTATGACATCCTTATCTCATAATTATGACTTACTATCTCATAATTATGACATCCTTATCTCATAATTATGACTTACTATCTCATAATTATGAGATATGGGGAGGCAGTTTGTGGCAGGGGGCATTTTAGCGCATGACACCGGAAACGGAAGTTACTGCATCCTTTTGCTCGAAAGCGAGGAACCAGAATTTTAAGCAGGTGCTAGATAGTTCTCTGAGATATCACAAAGCCAGCTTGGATGCATTTCATATGCATGATTTTGTATTTATGAAGCGCTCCATATTGGTTTTGTTACGTGGGGCGGTTATGGAGAGCCGCACCACGATGTGTTATGATGTGTATAAGAGTCCTAACGCAGGGCTTTAGAGGGGGGTCAGTGAAATAGGAGTTGTTGTGAGAATGCTTATGATACGCACGGGAGGACCTTTCCGTTCTGGAAATAGCGGGTGGGGGGGATTATTAATTAGGAACTTAAAAGGAAACAAAATTAAAACTGAAAACGCAAAATGACCGGAGCTCCGCCGGCTACGCGAGAACGGACGGTGCTCGGAAAACTAAAAATAAACTTTAGATCCTCTCGGAGTGTTCGCCCTTACCGAGGATTTATAAGAGAGAGAGGGGGGGGTTTGTGTCTTTTTGTATTTTCATCCTGTATTTAACGTGAGTGCGCGCGCTGGACTGATGCGTGCCGCGCGCTCCCTCTTTCTCTCTCGCTCTCGGCGGCGTCACAGGCTGGAGCTTTGCCTCTGTCTCTGAACAGCACACTTTGTCTGTCTGCCTTTCTTTTCTACAGATCTGCCCATTCAGACTATTGCAGAGTATTTATGCGTGGTTCTGCCCCTCGTAAGAGCCGCATTGTTACAGGTTTAGCTGCTCCTGAAGGAAGAGCCACTTCGAGAAGGACAGAATGTGCTTTCCTCCTGAACAGTCCTAAGCACTTTAGATACCTGCGCAGTGTTGACATACTAATGATAATAGCATCCAAATTACTCAATGACATTAATATCTCCCAGTGTCTCAATCCAAGAAATAAAAGCTAATTAAATTTGGCAATATTTGCTCCATTGTCCCTGTCTTGTCAGAACCCTAATAATTATATGTGATAAGTCATAATTATGAGATATTAAGTCATAATTATGAGATCAGGATGTCATAATTATGAGATATTATCTCATAATTATGAGTTAGGAAGTCATATTTATGAGATATTATCTCATAATTATGAGTTAGGAAGTCATATTTATGAGATATTAAGTCATAATTATGAGATAGTAAGTCATAATTATGAGATAAGGATGTCATAATTATGAGATAGTAAGTCATAATTATGAGATAGTAAGTCATAATTATGAGATAGTAAGTCATAATTATGAGATAGTAAGTCATAATTATGAGATCAGGATGTCATAATTATGAGATATTAAGTCATAATTATGACATAAGTCCCGTGATTTTTTTTTTTTGTGTGTGAATGCAATGCGCTTCCGTAGATTCTACTGGCTTTTCGACCTGTTTTTGTCAGCTCTGTATTACGTCATTGGGATTCCCCCCGAAACACGGAAGTACTCGGCTGCCGGCGTGCCACACACTCCCCGTTCAAGTTAGCGTCTGAGCCACGCCCCCTTTGGCGCTATAAACTGCACTTGGATCCAGCCTCTCTTGCCCTCTTCTTTATTCTGCACGTCCTGACAAAATGCTATTGAGTCAATTTATCTAATTTCGTTACCAAATGGTCAATGCTCTCCCCCATGTCTGTGTTAATGCTTTTGGCTATCATTATGGATGATCTGAGTGTTTGTTCTAACCCTTACTTCTGATGATGGTGCCTTTATTTATTATGTTCTTCTCTTTGCAGAGGCCACAATGAGACCTTCAACACCTTCGACACCAAAGACCAAACCAACTTCCACAACAGGTACAGAACACAACTCAAACACAACACTGACAAACTACATCTTTGTCTTTTATTACCTGTAGATATCAAAACTACAAAACCAACCCTTGTGATCTAAATCAGTATCTAAGATAGCTTACTGTTTTCAGTAGAAAAAAAGGGTATTTTATTACATTCAATTATTTAATTAATTAATTTCATATAAGTGCTTTAGCTGTTTCCTTAAACAACTTAATCAACTATGTGCACTGATTCGCCATGACATATACAGTGTTCTCTTACAGTAAATGTGAAAAGTATTTTACTAATAATGATATATTAATAAAGTCTCTCCAGAGTCTCTTCCCTTCGTCCCCTTCGCTGTGGTGACTTTGATCTTTCTGCACATCATCGTAGCTGTGGTCTATTACAGAACCAGAAAGAAAGGTACACACATTCAAGCTCAATGTACAGGCTTTCAACATTTTAGTAGCCAGTGACCCTTAACAACTACACACACACGCACACAGACACACACAGGGATTAAAGTGAAAAAAAATCTTCTGACTGAACTTTTTTCAGGCCGAGCCATATTCCTTTAACAAACACTATTTAAATAGTCGAGACCAATAGCGTTAGGGGAGATTAAACCGCTTTAATATTACCAGTTTGCATATTTTAAAAGCTATTAAAGAGTATCAGCGAAAGTGAAAGGAAAGGTGTACAGGACAGTGGTGAGACCAGCAATGCTCTACGACTTAGAGACAGTGGCACTGAAGAAAAGACAGGAGGCAGAGCTAGAGGTAGCAGAGCTGAAGATGTTGAGGTTCTCTTTGGGAGTGACAAGGATGGATAGGATCAAGAATAAGTTCATCAGAGGGACAACCCATGTTAGATGTTTTGGAGATAAAGTCAGAGAGGCCAGATTGAGGTGGTTTGGACATGTTCAGAGGAGAGAGTGTGAATATATCGGTAGAAGGATGCTGAGGTTGGAACTGCCAGGCAGGAGGTCTAGAGGAAGACCAAAGAGGAGATTTATGGATGCAGTGATGTGTCACATATGAGCAAAAAAATCGGAATTGGGTCACATTTACCTGGCAGTGTAAACGTAGCCATAGACAATCTTGAAAGTGCACTCACCTGAGGATGCTGAAGAACCGGTATTAGGTATTAGGCTACGTTTACACTGCCAGGTGAATGTGACCCAATTCCGATTTTTTTGCTCATATGTGACACATATCGGATATGTTCTATGTCCGTGTAAACAGGAAAAAAACGCATGCATTCCGATATTTGGAGATCGGTTTCAGGCCTCCTTCATATGTGGAAATAAATCGGATATGAATCAGATATGTGCTGATGTGATTGTCGTGTAAACAGACACATCGGATTTCCTGAGTCATTGTGTTCTGTACGTCATTAAAACTGCCACTTCTTCGCGGTTTAATGACGTAATGTTATTCTCCGGTGGAAGCGCGTGTTGAATTACACCATCGCAGGTGACATGGAAAAGGAAAAGAACAATGCCCCCCTCCAACACACACACGCCTTGTGTTAATGCTTATTTGGGCTAAATAACATTAAATCAGTATTTGATGAATAAAGCATATGTGCAGGCTGCAATTATGCCGTTTTTTTCTCCTCCTCTGTTTTAAAACCATGGTGACGTTTCGCGAACTTTGCATATATCACAGAGCATTAAGCATATTTCACCTTCTTCTGTATCTTGGCTACTGTGCAGGGCAAGAACCTCCCTTTAAGTATGCGCGATGTTTCAGATGGTATGGCGAGTGTAAACACTTGAATCGGATATGAGTCATAGTGGAAATAACGTGTAAACAGACGGTCAAAAATATCAGATATAGGCAACAAATAGGAATTAGGCATCGAGACCTGGCAGTGTAAACGTAGCCTTAGACAACTGATTGCATTAAATTAACTAGTGGTTGTGAGACTGTGAGCGACAGGTCATGCTCCGCTATGAAAGAACATAGGCGCACTTTTACATCGCGCACACGGTCGGCCACAGATGTGTGAATCTCCGTTGTGGTTCTTGTCGCAGCAGACATGGAGCATGTGTACTGTTAGAGCACGAACCACAGCATTGTGACGAGCTGCTGACTGATGGCGAACTCGCACTTTGTTTTGCCATTATTGCCATATTGAAGTTTCCTGTGGCATACTGTGCAGAGACACCTACCTGGATGTTTGATTTTTTTAGTCCACGAACTAAAAGGCTTGCCATTCTCCCCAATTTCGCTAAGCCAAGCCCATCTCCATTTATGTTTTTACACTTTTATCAATCTCCAAAACATCGGAGCCTTCCTGCATTAAGTGTGTCCATGCTATCTTAAATATAGTTATACCTCAGCCTGACACGTAGTTCTTCAAAACTAAACCAAAACCCGGAGTGGATCCATACCGGAGTGATAACAAAACGCTTAGAGTGGAGAGAGGAACGTGCAGTCGCTCCACTCCAGGCTTTGATCACATCCTCCTCAGCAGGCTGAATACACTGTCTTTCCTTAATTTAACACCCATGTAAGCCTATATATACACAGCATTAAAATTATGAAAAGTGAATTTTAAACATTATGGACAGGCGGAACAGTGTGATTGACGGAAATCCGTCGTAACGACGGAGAACTTTAATCCCTGCACACACAATAATATTTGTTAGGATCAGACAATGACAATGAATAGTTTTTTTTCATAGCATTGTTTCCACTCATGCCATCGATCACACTGCGGTGCCAGTATAGAACAATGTGCATGAATGTGTCCATAAGTGTTGATGAATGTCCAGTCAATTTTGGATGCTAAGACGATGGAATTGTCCCAATGTTTCTCGTTTATTTTTCTCGTCAGGTCCTGATCGAGCTCATTACAGCAGAACTGATGGAGATGAATCAGTGGGTCTGTAGAGGAAAATAACATCATAAGATACCCATATTTACCAGCAGTTAACAAACCTACAGTATACACCTGATATTCCAACTGGATTACCAGTCTTTATAGTACACTTGAACAATCTTTGTACCTCATAGCTGATGCACTTATTTTGGAAATGAGATCACAAGGAGGCTATTGCTTGATTTTTTTATTCTGAAATGAGAAAACATAAATAATTGAAACCAATCTGTTTCCCCACTGGAAAATAAAAAGGGAAATTGGGGAAGAACCTTATATATTTAATAATTTACTGAATACTGAGTATGCTGAATACTAGGAGTTCAGGAGAATTTAGTTCCTTTTTCAAATATAAAATGTACTGTTGTATGATGAAATGTAATGTTAAAATTTTAATGAATTACTACATCTCAGTTAGAATTGTACATGCCTAGTGCTTATTGTTGTCCTGTTCAGACAGTATTTTTTCATTTTCCTTTTTTTTTCTTTACAAATACATACATACAATTATGCAAATCCATGTAATATCCATCCATCCATCCATCCATCCATCCATCCTTAACTGCTTATCTGAAATTGGATGGCTGGGTAGCAGTTCCAGCAGGGAACCCCAAACAGCCACCTCAGCTAACTCCCGGTAGGATCCCAAGGTGTTCCCAAGCCATTGTAAAGATTTAATCTCTCCACCTAGTCCTAGTTTTCTAGGTGGACTTCTAAAAAATAACGATGCTTAATAAGTTAGATAATTAGATAAGTTAGAGATTAAGATATATAGTTAAAGTGTTTAAGATAGATAAGCAAAATAATTTAACAGGTGTCTTATTGTATTGAGCAATATAGTTTTGTTGTATCTACATTAAAACCTTAAAACATTAATTTCGTCATGATTCTATATTTATGTTATAAACCTATTTTATAAATAATAGATAAATGTTATTTACAAATGTACATTTGTATTAAATATGTTTTTCATTTTGTGGAGATTTATGTGGCGCAGACAACTTCCTGCCTCTTACCTTCATGGTCCATCTCATGATTGTGACCTCTGCTGGCGGAAAAGATAAATGTTTTTGCAACATGTTAATCATGTTAGCATTATGCAAGCAACATGCTAATCATGTTGGAGTCATGCTAGCAACATGCTTACATGCTAGCATTATGTTAGCGACATGCTAATCATATTAGTTTATGATAGCAACATGCTTATCATGCCAGCAACATGCTATCAACATACTAATCATGTTAGCATCATGCTAGCAACATGCTCCCATGAGCATGTGCTCATTTTACTCAGGTAACCAATCAGTCATGGTTAAGCTGTCAAGTCACGCCCTAGGCCAGAGTTTTGTTACATCTAGCATCACTTACACTGTTTTCAGAAAATCTTCCTCTCTACTTATTATTATTATTGTACATTTTAGCTAAAGGATGATTTTTAAAATGTGTTCATCATTATCTGAATTTAAACATGTTTATTTACATCAATTATTACACAGCAAAATAATGTTGATTTACTGTACCTTATTATAACTGTATTTGCATATTATTTGCTGAATTATTATACAGAATGTTGTGTTCCTGTTTTCATATTCTGTTATTCCTATTATGGACATTATTGTGTTTGGAAGTTACAGGTTCTGTATAGTTGTGTAGAGTTGCAGATGGTGAACTGCTTATTAAGATCATTAAGACTTAACATCTACTGACAATTAAAAACTGTGGCAATTGCAGTTGCAAAATGTACCTTTTCACTTTTAATAAGTGTCATAACTAAAATCATTTTATATTTTCAGCAGAAATAAAATGGATTTTGCACTGATTGACTGTGACATGGCGGCGCGGTGGTGTAGTGGTTAGCACTGTCGCCTTGCACCTCCAGGGTCTGTGTTTGATTCCCCGGCCAGGCTCGATTCCCGTCTCTGTGTGCATGGAGTTTGCATGTTCTCCCCGTGCTTGGTGGGTTTCCTCCGGGTACTCCCGTTTCCTCCCACAATCCAAAGATATGCAAAAAAGATATTGCCCGTAGTGTGTGATTGGGTGTGTGAGTGTGTGTATGTGTGTGCCCTGCGATGGATTGGCACCCTGTCCAGGGTGTACCCCGCCTAGTGCCTGAAGTCTCCTGGGATAGGCGCCAGGTCCCCCGCGACCCTGAACACAGGATTAAGCGGTATAGAAAATGAATGAATGAATGACTGTGACATATACAGTGGTCTCTTATAGCAAGTGTGAAAAGGATTTGACTACTGTATACAGTATTAGCATGTCGCTACCAACATTGTTAGAATGTTATTAGCATGATGCTCACATGATTAACATGTTGCTAGCATGATGATAACTATCCATTATTAGCATGTTGCTAGCAACATCATCAACATTAATACTGGATATGGTTTCATTCAATATATATCGAGTTTTCATTCAATTCTCTCATGAATATTTTCCTAAATGGCTTGCCATAATATATACAGTGGTGTGAAAAACTATTTGCCCCCTTCCTGATTTCTAATTCTTTTGCATGTTTGTCACACTTAAATGTTTCTGCTCATCAAAAACCATTAACTATTAGTCAAATATAACATAATTGAACACAAAATACAGTTTTTAAATGAAGGTTTACGTTATTAAGGGAGAAAAAAAACTCCAAATCTACATGGCCCTGTGTGAAAAAGTGATTGCCCCCCTTGTTAAAAAATAACTTAACTGTGGTTTATCACACCTGAGTTCAATTTCTGTAGTCACCCCCAGGCCTGATTACTGCCACACCTGTTTCAATTAAGAAATCACTTAAATAGGAGCTACCTGACACAGAGAAGTAGACCAAAAGCACCTCAAAAGCTAGACATCATGCCAAGATCTAAAGAAATTCAGGAACAAATGAGAACAAAAGTAATTGAGATCTATCAGTCTGGTAAAGGTTATAAAGCCATTTCTAAAGCTTTGGGACTCCAGCGAACCACAGTGAGAGCCATTATCCACAAATGGCAAAAACATGGAACAGTGGTGAACCTTCCCAGGAGTGGCCGGCCGACCAAAATTACCCCAAGAGCGCAGGGACAACTCATCCGAGAGGCCACAAAAGACCCCAGGACAACATCTAAAGAACTGCAGGCCTCACTTGCCTCAATTAAGGTCAGTGTTCACGACTCCACCATAAGAAAGAGACTGGGCAAAAACGGCCTGCATGGCAGATTTCCAAGGCGCAAACCACTTTTAAGCAAAAAGAACATTAAGGCTCGTCTCAATTTTGCTAAAAAAACATCTCAATGATTGCCAAGACTTTTGGGAAAATACCTTGTGGACCGACGAGACAAAAGTTGAACTTTTTGGAAGGTGCGTGTCCCGTTACATCTGGTGTAAAAGTAACACAGCATTTCAGAAAAAGAACATCATACCAACAGTAAAATATGGTGGTGGTAGTGTGATGGTCTGGGGTTGTTTTACTGCTTCAGGACCTGGAAGGCTTGCTGTGATGGATGGAACCATGAATTCTACTGTCTACCAAAAAATCCTGAAGGAGAATGTCCGGCCATCTGTTCGTCAACTCAAGCTGAAGCGATCTTGGGTGCTGCAGCAAGACAATGACCCAAAACACACCAGCAAATCCACCTCTGGGGATTTGTGCGTTTCTCTGCAGCACTGCCCGTCTCCTCAACAGGTTTCACTTTTCTGCCTGGTCAATGACATACAGTACTGCTAAATTTTCACTTCCTGTAGTTGCACTTCCTGTCAAGGCGTGTATGTGGTAAACTGGTAAATGTGTAGAGTGTGTTCATTATGATGAGACTCGGTGCAGCAGTTGGTCAGTGTGTGTTTAGCTCTAATTCTCTCTCTGGATTAATGTGTGTGTTTGGGTCCTCAGTAAGAATGCAGGTGTGTTTTCTTCTCCTCCTCATACAGCTTCATGTCACTGAAGGTGAGTAATACACACTAGGGGATAATACTGCTCAATATGATGGATAGATAGATAGATAGATGGATAGATAGATGGATGGATGGATAGATAGACGGATAGACGGATAGATGGATATATGGATAGATATTTGGATAGATAGATGGATAGTTATTTGGATAGATAGATAGATGGATATATGGATAGATAGATAGATAGATGGATAGATATTTAGATAGATAGATGGATAGATAGATGGATAGATGGATAGATAGATGGATAGATAGATAGATATATGGATAGATAGATAGATAGATAGATAGACGGATAGACGGATAGACGGATATATGGATATATGGATATTTGGATAGATAGATGGATATTTGGATAGATAGATGGATATATGGATGGATAGATAGATAGATAGATAGATAGATAGATAGATAGATAGATAGATAGATAGAACCGCATGTGACTATGTGCTTTATCATTTGCTCAAAAATATAAAAGAGGAAGTAGCAACTGAAAAACTAGTGGAAACTATTACTTCACCACATGTGGTGTGTTTGTGTGTACGCGTGTGTGTGTGTGTGTGTGTGTGTGTGCATTAAACAGCAATTGTAAGATTGCATTTCTACACAGTGTCTCTCACATTAGTGAGATGTGGACATTAGTTATTAAAATGCTGATGTATTTTTATGTTCTCCACATCACTGAAGGTAAGGCAGTGCTCTCTCTCTCCTTCTCTCTCTCTCTCTTTTAATAATCTAAATGTGAAAAAATTGTGTTTACAATTTTAAACCTTAAAATGTTAACAGTATATAGTAATCTTATTGTGACGTAGTGGCGGCTGGTGCAATTTTTTTTTTTTTTGGGGAGGAGGTAAATAAAATAAAAATGAATCTTTTAATAATTGCCTGTAAGTAGCCATTTATCAGGTGATTAAGTTTCATTACTACTAGTATAAAATGACTCACATCGCTTCCAGTCAGCAGCTCCGCTTGCCATGAGAAGTGCTGGAGAAGCACCGAGTGTAATCTCGGCCGTGATCTCTTGACTGCTGCTTAATTAGAAGATCTGGTCGATCTGGTCCAAGTTCTTTAACTTTTTTCTTTCTTTATCCGATCGACTTGAGAAGGGGTATTTTAGCAAAGAAATTACAGAATTTTCTCTCATATTTATCTGGCTTCCACGTCAATCACTATTCTGTACATTAACTAACCATCAGCTGACCGTTAATAAGACTGGTTTAGAATGGTCCAATCACATGAGCCCAAATATATATAAACAATATTGATTCGCTAAGAACAAAAGTGGGCGGGTTCGGGGCGCACAGTGCTGCGCCGCAGGGATGATTTGAAAAAATCCAATTAGAGCTCAGCCTCAAATCACATGCTTTTCAAAAATGTACGTACCTGCATACACACTCGTTTGTCCCCATGTACATGAACACAAATGAACGTAATTTTTTTTTATTTAGTAAAAAAATTATATTAAGAAATACAGCTGAATATTCTGACTAAATGACTTTATTTCATTATTAAATTAAAATAATGATGTTAAATAATTACATGTTAAAGTAGCATTCTTCTCTGCCTAACTTTAGCTATTGACTGGCCGCCACTGTTGTGACGTGTGAAATGATTATAAAATGTGAAATATGTGTGAGAGGTAAAGTGCACACTGATCAGCTGTAACTATTTATGTGATTTAAGTTTGTGTTTTGCTGTCATTACTAAGGTGTAAGATGCCTGTGGTGTAAAACAGCGACACTATATGTTTCGAAATCTGTTTAGTGCTCCGAATTTTACTTTCAGTGTCTGGATTTAAACATGTTTATTTACATCATTCATTTTACAAAATAATGTAGAGTTGCAGCACCTCAGATACTGAATTATAACTATATTTGTTTCCATTTAGACCATGTTATTAGTTCTTGTTTTAATATTTCGTTATATTCCTATTGTGGACATTAGTGAGTGCTGGAGTTACAGGTTGTCTGTAGTTGTGTAGAGTTTATGGTGAACTGTTCAGTAACTGCTGTGTTCCTACAGGCTGCAGGCTGGAACGATCCGGAGAGACAGTAGACATCGCTGCATACACAGGAGGCTCAGTAGTGCTGTCCTGCTCCTGCACTGACCTCCACACCACACCTGGGACATTCACATGGAGGAAACACGTAATAAATGAAAATAACTCGGTAGAGATATCTCCTGAGAGTGATCAGTACAGAGACAGATTTCAGCTGGTTAATGATCACTCTTCAGGAAATCTCTCTCTGCTCATATCACACCTGACTGTAGAGGATGGAGGAGTTTACAGGTGTAGTGTTAAAGGTGGTGAATACAGATATTTCAGACTCACTGTTGCAGGTGACTGATTATTTTTTATACACAACGCTACTTCAGTGATAATCTCATGACAGATTAACCTGATGTTGTAACAGTAATGCAATATGTTGATGTTTGTTCATTCTCCAGGTTGTACACTGAATAAAGAGACAGTGACTGTGACTGGATATGAGGGACAGTCTGTCCTTCTGCCCTGCTCCTGCTCTCATCTACAAGCCAAACCACACACTCTCAGCTGGATCTTTATTAAAGGATCTCTCAAGGAAATCTTCCCAAAGGACCAGACAAATCTCTACACACACAGAGTTCAGCTCTTTAATGATCATCATCCAGGAAATCTCTCTCTACTCATATCACACCTGACTGTAGAGGATGAAGGATGGTACAGGTGTCACATCAACAACTATGACATTAAAGACGTCTCAGTCACAGTGATAGGTAAACTTATCTTACATGTATAATATAATCTTCCATCTAGCGATAATTGGATAAACTAATGCTGTAAGTATTAATAAGTAAATGGTATTGAGCACATTTACTCAATTTTGTTATCACAGAGTTAAAATGTTTCTCTTCAATGTTTTACCCCTCGTCTGTGCTTGGGTTTATGGATTATGTGATTTTCTCAGATTTAGTTCTCAACAGATTTTATCTCTCTCTCTCTGTGCAGAGGCCACAAGAAGACCTTCAACACCCAGACCAAAGACCAAACCCACTTCCACAGCAGGTACTACACACCACTGTAACACACAGTCAGGATAGTTAGTGCAGGTTAATGCATCAGCTTGGAGCCAAACTCAAACACAACACACACACACTACATATTCTAGTTCTTGTAGACGTCACACCTACAAAACCAACCCTGGTGGTCGAGGACAAAATAATTCCACAGCCTGAAACCTGTGATGAAGGTAATGCTGAAATCACTGCATTAACTTCATTAACAGTTTAAAGAATCAATGTTTCCTGCGATAATTTCCAAAAATGGAGAGAATGTTATTGGAAGAAAAGCTACTACTAATTTTCTATACACATTGCACAATCGATCGAAATGTTTGATTATTAGATTTTTATATGTAAAATCACTTCCTGTTTTCTGCAGAAAAGAAACGTGCACAAATTCATTACGCCATATGCAGTGTTCTCTTAAAGCATGTGTTAAAAGTGTTGAAGTGATTTTCTATCTTATAATGTCTCTCTATCTAATCTAACAGAGTCTCTTCCCTTTGTTCCCTTCGCTGCGATGACGGTGATCTTTCTGCACATCATCATAGCTGTGGTTTATTACAGAACCAGAAAGAAAGGTAGACAAACCTTCTAGCTCTTCTCATTATATTGTGCAGATATTCAACCGTTTTAAGCCAGTGACCCTAAAGAACCACACACACACACACACACACACACACACATTAATACTGGTTAGAGTCACACACTGTATATTCCAGAAATTTCATAGTTTGTTTCCGCTCATGCTGTCAACCACACTGCTATAGTGTGTAAAATAAAACATAAAAAAAGTTTAATGAGCAGAAAAGGTTTTTAAAAGTTTAGCTGCATGAACTGTGTGAATGTTTCTTGTTTGTTTTGTTCCCAGGTCCTGATCGAGCTCATTACAGCAGAACTGATGTTGATGGAACAGTGAGTCTGCAGTAGAGAAGAACATTATTATATATAAGATACACATACAGTATTTAACAGCAGTTGACAAGCCTACACACCTGATTAACAGAGCAGATAGATATTTAAACTGGATTAACAGAACGTACAGTAAACTTTAACGATCTTTGTACCTGATGACCGATGAATTTAGTTTTTCAAATAAGATAAATAAGAAAAAGGCTTTTGCTTGGTTTCCATTCTGAAATAAAAAAACAAAAAATTTAAACTAATTTGTTTCCCAACTTTTTTTTTCAGTTTAGAATAACCACATGTGAAATATTCTTTCTCAATTGTGCTATTGAATTTTTATTTATTTATTTGATTGTGATCCAGAAGTAATTAGTATAAAGTCCTCAAGATCAAGATTTATTTTTGTCTGTGTTAGTTTATTTATATATAAAATCAGGTAAAGGTCACATTATTTGGTAGTAGTTTGCATTTAAATACGTGCTTTAAAATGTGAAATGCATGAATGAGGTTTTATTTCTCCATCATTAGTCAGATGTTCTTCTGTAAGTTGAGCATTTACCTTATTTGGAGAGACTCCATTTAACTAGGATTATCTAGGATTAATGTGCCAATGTTAGTACTAAATAATGTACTAACATATGTAAGAGACTAATTATCTCAATTAGAACTGTTCATATGGATCACATGCATTGTACGCTGTTCCGTCATGTTCCCTTCTTTGGATAATATTTAATATTTTTGCTCTTCTTTAGCATATGCACATATGACTATGCAAATAAATGTAGTAAATAAATCAGACCAAAACCTGTCTACATTTCTAACTAGCAAGAAAGAAATTCAGTTTATGTGTCTCAATTCCCTGATAGATCAAAATGCAATAAAAACAAACTAAATAAAGAAATAAATTGTGACCCAGTTTGCAAATGTGCATGTGTACAGTCAGGGGTAGCTCAGTGGTTAAGGCATTGGACTATGGTTCAGAAGATCCCAGGTTCAAACCCCACAACCACCAGGTTGCCACTGTTGGGCCCTTGAGCAAGGCCCTTAACCCTCAACTGCTCAGATGTGTAATGAGATAAAAATGTAAGTCGCTCTGGATAAAAGTGTCTGCCAAATGCTTAAATGTGCATGTGTACAGTGCCCTCTGATTGAACATCATCCCATCCACACTGTACTTCTGCGTCACACCCAGTGTTCCCAAAATAGGCACTAGATTAACCACTAATATGACCAGGATATAGGCAACTACTGAATAGAAATTAATAATAGATTTTTTTAATAACCTTTGCTCACTCACTCACTCACTCTTACTCAGAACGGGGAGTAAATGCAAACTCAGACACAAGATACCTGGACTCGAGCCCTGACCCTGAAGATGCGAGACAATAGTGCTAACCATTGTAACCCCCATAAAATAAATGAACCCTGTCCCAGATAACCTTGGTCTATTCTCCCTCTAGTGGTTTGTTATTTCCTGTGCAGCCGAACCAAATTTAAACCAAACCTGTCTACATTTCTACGTAAAAAGAACGAAGTCCAGTTTATGTGACTCAATTGCCCGATAAATAAAATGCAATAGAAACAAACAAACTATAGATCTAACTTATGTATGATAAAACATAAATACATCACTGGAATCAGTTTAGTGTGTAATAAATCCTGACATTGTAATATTTTAGGGGGAACCACTTTCCCCAGGACCTTGTCCCCCTGTATTCCCAGTGGAAACATATATTCTGTGGATAAAACATGATGAATAGTGAAGTTTATGAAGCATGTACATTATGCTAACAAACTCAAATTTAACGTTATAGTCACTTCTGAACAATATATATAGAGAATTACATTACTCTCAGTCCCTTACAAACAACACTAAGGAACAGATAACACATGGCAGAAGGCCGATATGGTGCAAAGTGGAAACATGAGTGCAAATGAGCTTTCAGTTTGTTTAAAGTGATGTATTCAGTTCTTTATTGCTGGGCTGAGGTAGTGAACAGTCCAAGTCACATGTGTTATGTGAAATGGGGGTCAGAGTTCAAGAGTGACATGTGTGTTCAGTTCTTTATTGCTGGACTGAGGTAGTGAACAGTCCAATGCTCCACACAGGTGGGTGTGAAATGGAGAGGTCAGGAGTGGGAGGGGCAAAGGGGAGGCAGATCGGTAAGGGAGTTGAGGTTCCTGACATCCTGATGGATGAAGCTCTCCTTCTGGCCTGGAGACTCCATAGTCTCCTCATTGATGACAGCAGACTGAAGAAGCTGTGAGTTGGGTCGGTAGGGTCACGGGCGATGCTGAGAACTTTGCGTGTGAGGCAGGTGTTGTAGATATCTCTCAATGTTGTAGGATGCTCTCAATGGTGCCTCTGTAGAAGGTGCACATAATGGCAGTCGGGGCTCTGGCTCTTCTCAGCCTGAGGAAGAAATAGAGACACTGCTTTGCCTTCTTGGCCAGTGCTGCAGTGTTGTTCTTCCAGGAGGGATCCTCTGTGATGTGCAGAACCAGGAACTTGGGGCTGCTCACCGTCTCCACAGTCGCACCATTGATGGTCAGAGCAGAATGCTGGGTGTGGGCTCTCCTGTAATTGACAACAATCTCCTTTGTCTTTTCCATGTTCAGAGAGAGATTGTTGTCTGTGCACCACCTGACCAGGCGTCTCACCTCACCCTTGTAGTTAGTCTCATGAATGTTGCTAATGAGACCCACCACAGTCATATCGTCTACAAACTGGATGTGGATTTTAGTGCTGTAAGATGGTGTGCCCTCCAGGGTCTGGGTTCGATTCCCCGGCCAGGCTCGATTCCCGTCTCTGTGTGCATGGAGTTTGCATGTTCTCCCCGTGCTTGGTGGGTTTCCTCCGGGTACTCCGGTTTCCTCCCACAGTCCAAAGATATGCAGGTTAGGCTAATTGGCGTTCCTAAAATTGCCCGTAGTGTGTGATTGGGTGTGTGAGTGTGTGTATGTGTGTGCCCTGCGATGGATTGGCACCCTGTCCAGGGTGTACCCCGCCTAGTGCCCGAAGTCTCCTGGGATAGGCTCCAGGTCCCCCGCGACCCTGAACACAGGATTAAGCGGTATAGAAAATGAATGAATGAAGATGGTGTGCAGTCACGGGTTAACAGCGTGAAGAGGAAGGTGCTCAGCACACATCCCTGGAAGCCGCTGTGGTCAGTCTGATGGTGCTGGATGTGTTATTGCAGTCCAGCAACCAGTTGCAGATGAATGTGTTGAGCCCTAGTTGGATCAGTTTATGAGTGAGCTGTTTTGGGACGATCATGTTGAATGCTGAACTGAAGTCAATGAACAGTATTCTAATGTATGAGACTTTGTTTTCCAGGTGGGTGAGCGCTGAGTGAAGGGCAGTAGCAGTGGCACCATCAGTTGAGCTATTGGACCGATAAGCAAACTGGAGGGGATCCAGGAAGGGGACAGGACAGACTTGAAATCTAGCTTGAAAACTTGCATGACTAGCTGTTTAAAGCACTTATCATTTAAAAACAAATATCATTTATTTGTAGAGATTGATACAGTATGAAACAGAAGGCTTGCGGCTTCACAACTTGGGTGTCAACTTGCAAAAATGCCATCTGCTGGCAGATAAGAGAAATGCAGGGAGTCCCACATGAATTTTTAATTCTTTATCTCCATTTGTTCCTTTAGTAAATCTATAGTGCTTATATGTTTCTTTTCAGCAATGTGCATTGGCTTTCTTTGTATTTCAGTTGTCTGCATTGTCAACAACATAGTGCTATTTTTTTCACTTTCTGTCAATGCTCTAAATGAATAACTTGCAGTGTGCTTTCTGTAGAGTGCATTTATTAAGATGAGACACGGTGCAGCAGTTTGATCAGCATGTGTTTAGTTCTAATTCTTTGGATTAATGTGAAAAATCTTTGGATTAATGTGTGTGTTTGGGTTGTCAGTAAGAATGCAGATGTGTTTTCTTCTCCTCCTCATACAGCTTTACAGTATATCACTAAGTGTTAAATATAATTACTTTGGTCTGTTGATACTAAAAAATGTTTAGACTAGATGTATATAAAGATCAACAAGAACATCAAAAATTGCATGTGACTACAGTATGTACTATGTACTGTATTGTTAATTTCACAACGAAAATAATGATGGTAAATATTTGTTGACAATATTTTTTCCTGACTAAGACGAGGCAATGGCGTCACGGATATCAATGTGACGAAATGAGCATGCAATATTGTTGCCGAAAACAGATGAGATTAAAATGGGGTCTAAAAAAAAAAACTAATAAAACTTCTATCTTTATTTTTGTCAACATTTCACTTTCATCCCAATCCACTGGGATATGATGTTCATTAATTATGGCATGAGCAGCAGTGATTCTTGAGTCACAGCGCACGACGTATCAGGAGTAGTTTGCGCGTGAAGTTACGGGATGTTACAAGCTCAGTCATCTATAACTCTCCACCATGACAGAAGTACTGTATTATATGGGCCAAAGAGAAGAGACAGTATTTGGGCCCATTTTCTTTATATTGGACCAGAAAAATAAAGCCAATGTGTAGTAATATTGTAGGGAAAACAGTGTGGGCACACAACTGCTGGGAAAAATACCACAAACCTAAAGGGACGCATCAAGGCATACCATAAAAATCACATGGTAGTTTTACAGCTTCTTTGTTCTAATTATGTTTCATTATATGTTGTAATGATCAGCTAACTTTATATTAACTAAAGCTACAAAATTGAGAGAACTTTTATCTTTGTGTTGGAGTTGCGTTAAAAACCAGGTGAGCAAAAAGGACAAACACTGTTATGATTCTGATGTGCTATTTGTCTGTCAGATTTCTCTCTCTGTTCCTGTGTTGGACTTGTCTGTTTTAGGTGGGTGTGGCCTGTTAATCAGCTGGAGCTCCGGATTGGTCCTACTCTACATCATATCCTGATATAAGGACCACCCCAAACACTCAGCCTGGGCCCATTTTTGAGCCTGGTTGATTTTGACCTGTCGTGTGCTTGTAGTTTCGAAATTCTGATTGACTGCCGTATGTTTTGTCATTTGTTTTTGAGTGTTGTGCCAGAGAGAAAGAGTTTGTGTGTTATAGTTTGTGTTGTCTTTGTTAAACTCCGTATTGACTGGCTCTCCTGTTTATCTGAACCTTTGCGTGTTTTGACTATGATATGGATTCCGATTTGGCTGCATGCAAGTTTTTTGTAAATAGTTTGTAAATAATTTAACTCTTTTCATACGGGAAGTAGGGGGTTAGACGCCGTTTCTTTTTGTATATATTTTCACTCTGTTTATTGTTTAGGGAGACAGGTAAGCTAATTTGTATTTTGTTTTCTTTCATTCAAATTCAGGTTATTTAGGTTTAAAACAAACTCTGTTTTGTTTGTTTTGGCCTGGTCTTCCCCTGAAGATAAATCCCGTGCAAAGAAAAATTGAACATAAACAAATTAAACATCTCTCTGGTGTAAGCTCATTTAGTTCTCTCTTTCTGTTGCAGCTAACCCCTAGAGGTCGTAACAGAAATTGGGGGCTCGTCTAAGTTTTTTCAAACCTATTTGGATTTTTGGCCGTCGTGTTAATTTTGTAAAATTGGCTTTCTGTACATTCATTTGCCTAGTGGTTTTCATTTTGAGGTGGAGGGAATTAGAAATGGCTTCAAAATTTGAATTTGATATGTTTGCAATTCAACCATCAGTGGATCAGTTAAATATTTGCTGAAAAGAGGATTTGTTGGCGATTGCAGATTTATATTGCATCCAGATTACTCGTGGTGCCAGGAAACATGAAATCAATGAAGTGGTTTACAAGCACTTAATTGAGGGAGGAACTTTGCTGGAGGAAGGTGAGGCGGGTGTTGCAATTGAAATGTCGGCTTCCGTAGGTGAGGGGGCAGAGTTCCCCAAACCTGGGAAACTGACTCGCATAGATCCCGCTAACATTCCTTCTCCGAGCGATCCCTTGCTGGCAATCAGGTTAAAGGAGCTGGAGATAGAATTGAGCAAACAGCAGTATCAGAGCCAACTGTTGCATGTGCACGCAGTTGAACTCGAAACCCAGCGAGCGATCCGGCTCAAGGAGCTAGACTTGGAGCTAATGGCTAAGCAACCTACTCAACCCTCAACTGCTGTTGCACCCAGCCTACCTGTATCACCACCTGTTAATGCATCCACTCCGAGCCCTATTCCGGCACCACGATGCACTTTACAAGTAAGTTAACCTGAATGTGATATTAGCAGACAAATTGCGTTAGTTCCGATGTTTCGTGAAAGTGAAGTTGACACATATTTTCCTGTTTTCAAACGCATCGCGGCTACTTTGAAATGGCCACGGAATATTTGGCCGCTTTTGTTACAATGTAAACTAGTTGGGAAAGCACAGGAGGTCTGTTCTGCCTTAACACTTGAACAGAGCCTAAATTATGAAGAAATTAAAAATGCAGTGTTGCATGCTTACGAACTGGTTCCCGAGGCGTACCGACAAATTCCGCCACCATGTGAAAACCGCTAGTCAAACATTTGTTGAATTTGCAAGAGACAAAGCCAATTTGTTTGAGAAATGGTGTGCTGCCACTAAAGTTGTTACATTCGCACAATTAAAAGAGTTAATACTATTGGAAGTATTTAAGAATTGTCTTCCAGAGAAAATCGTGATCTATCTGAATGAACAGAAAGTTTCTTCTCTTTCTGAAGCTGCCGTGTTTGCTGATGAGTTTGTGCTTACCCATAAAGTTACTTTTCCGTCGCCCGCCAAGCGTAATCTTTTTGATCACGTTCGCAGTTCTAAGGATATCCCAGGAGTATCTAAGAACGATTTGAGTGCAGTAAAAGAGGAAAATCATGAGTGTTTTTACTGTCATGAGGTAGGACACCTCATCGCCATGTGTCCCACTTTGAAACGTAAAAATAGCAAGAAAACAAAAGGTTCTAAAAGTGTTGGTTTGATTGAGCGGCCCCCTGTTTCTTCCATGAAGGAGAATTTGAATACCACTACTGAACCTGTCTTTGAGCCCTTTATTTTTGATGGTGTTTCACTTAATAACCCAGACTCTGAGACAAAAAGAATTCGCATCATTCGTGATACTGTCGCCTCTCAATCCATAATTTTGGAGAATGTGCTGCCATTTTCAGAACAGTCAAGCTGTGGTTCTAGCGTCTTATTGCAAGGCATTGATCTTTCTGTGGTTAAAGTTCCATTACACAATGTCTATTTGCATTCTGGGATTATTTCAGGCAAAGTTAATTTAGCGGTTCTGTCTGAGTTGCCTGTTAAGGGTGTTGCGCTCATACTGGGAAACGATCTGGCAGGTAAAAAGGTTTTTTGTTTACCTGAGGTTACAGATGTTCCTGATGTACAGGATGATTCTTTGCAGGAACAATTTCCTAGTGTATTTAGTGACTAAATCTGGAAATTCGTATTTGTTAACTCTAATGTGTGCCTCGACTAGGTATCCTGAAGCTATACCCCTACGCTCACTTAAAGTTCATTCCATTGTAAAAACGATTATCAAATTCTGCACTACTTTTGGGGTGCCTAAATATATACAGTCTGGTCAAGGAACAAATTTCATGTCTAAAGTTTTTGCCAAAGTGATGAGAATTAAACATCAGACATCAAGTATCTAGTGCCCATCACCCTCAGTCCCAGGGTGCTCTCGAATGATTTCATCAGACTCTCAAATCTATGCTCGGAACGTTTTGTGTTGAACAAAAAAAAGAATGGGATGAAGTCCCATTGTTGTTGTTTGCTATTCGCACTACAACTCAAGCTTTCCTCGGTTTCAGTCCGTCAGAGTTAATTTTTGGGCACACAGTACGTGGTCCCTTGAAGATCTTGCATGAGCAAATTCTCTCAGCTGACCGCCCCTCTAGTACTAAGAATGTTTTGGATCATGTTAGCTCGTTTCGTGATCGACTGCATCAGTTGTGGAAACTGGCAAAATGCTCGCTTGATGCTGCACAAGAACAGATGAAAACCCGATATGACCAAAAGGCGGTCCCACGCTCATTCCAAACTGGTGACAAAGTTCTGGTTTTACTTCCTGTGCCTGGGTCAGCACTTCAAGCTAGATTCACTGGATCCTATGAGATAAAAGAGAAGTTGAGTGACACTGACTATGTTGTTTCCACCCCTGATCGTAGGAGAAAGATCCGTCTGTCATGTTAATATGCTGAAAGCACATGTGACGCGTTCTGACTCTAAGGGTAAGACTCCCCTCCTTATGATTGCCCCGGTAAGTGTTCCACTCTCTGAGTATTCACCAGAAATTGATGGTTTGAAGATGAATAGTGCCACCTTTACATCTGCTCGGTTGTGCAATTCAGAGACTTTATTGAACCTTTCAGAAAAGTTGTCTCACTTAACTCCATCAGCTCAAGCTGCCATTGAGAATATGATTAGGAAATATCCTAATCTGTTTAGTGACTTCCCCACTACTACTCATGTGTTAAAACATGATATTGAGGTTTGTTCACATGCACCCATCAAACAAAGGGCTTATCGAGTAAACCCATTTAAGAGAGTTGATGAGAAAAGAAACCCAGTATCTGCTTGAACATAACCTAGCGTTCCCTAGTTCTAGTCCATGGAGTTCCCCATGTCTTTTAGTTCCCAAACCAGATGGTACTTCCCGGTTCTGTACCGATTATAGAAAAGTCAATGCTCTGACCAAAGCTGACTCCTTTCCAATGCCCCGCATGGAAGACTGCGTAGACCGAGTGGGTAATGCTAAGTTTGTAACTAAACTTGATCTACTAAAAGGGTATTGGCAAGTGCCACTTACTGAGCGTGCGTCTGAAATTTCTGCTTTTGCCACGCCTGATGTGTTCCTGCAGTATTGTGTGATGCCTTTTGGCCTTCGAAATGGAGGAGCTACATTTCAATGGTTAATGTATATCGTGCTATCTAAGGTTTCTAACTGTGAAGCTTATCTAGATGATGTTGTCTGCTATGCTGACACTTGGGATGACCATCTTAAATCTATAGATGAAGTTTTTGGAAGGCTTTCTGATGCAAACCTTACTCTAAATCTTGCAAAATGTGAATTTGGTTGTGCTACAGTTACATATTTAGGTAAGGAGGTTGGTTGTGGTCAGGTTCGTCCCCTAAATTCGAAGATCCAAGCTATCCTCGATTTTCCGGCCCCCAAGAGCAAGAGAGCTTCGGCGATTTCTTGGCATGACCGGTTATTATCGCTGTTTTTGTAAAAACTTTTCTGTGGTGGCCAGTCATCTCACGGCTTTACTTTGTAAATCTGTTTCTTTTAAGTGGACACCTGTATGTCAGACTGCTTTTGACGCTTTGAAAACTCTGCTTTGTAGTGCTCCAGTGCTTGTAGTCCCTTATTTTGAAAAGCAATTTCTGTTAGAAGTGGATGCTAGTGGTACAGGTGCCGGTGCTGTGTTGTTGCAAACCGGAGACGATGGTTTGAACCATGCAATCAGTTTCTTTTCAAAAAAGTTGCTCAAACATCAAATGAGCTACAGTACTATTGAAAAAGAATCCCTTGCTTTAATCCTTGCCTTGCAACATTTCGAGGTGTATATTGGTTCGACTGTACAGCCTGTTACCGTTTTCACAGATCATAATCTTCTTACCTTTCTCCAACAAATGTCAAATGCCAATCATCGTTTAATGCGATGGTCCCTGATTAGTCAGAGTTACAATTTGAAAATATGCCACAAAAAAGGTGTTGAAAATGTAATTGCTGATTCACTGTCACATGTAAACCAGTAAAACATTACATGTTTTATTTTATGGTTGGGGGTGTTATGATTCTGATGTGCTATTTGTCTGTCAGATTTCTCTCTCTGCTCCTGTGTTGGACTTGTCTGTTTTAGGTGGGTGTGGCCTGTTAATCAGCTGGAACTCCGGATTGGTCCTATTCCACATCATATCCTGATATAAGGACCACCCCAAACACTCAGCCTGGGCCCATTTTTGAGCCTCGTTGATTTTGACCTGTCGTGTGATTGTAGTTTCGAAATTCTGATTGACTGTCGTATGTTTTGTCGTTTGTTTGAGTGTTGTGCTAGAGAGAAAGAGAGTTTGTGTGTTATAGTTTGTGTTGTCTTTGTTAAACTCCGTATTGACTGACTCTCCTGTTTATCTGAACCTTTGCCTGTTTTGACTATGATATGGATTCCGATTTGGCTGCATGCAAGATTTTTGTAAATAGTTTGTAAATAATTTAACTCTTTTCATACGGGAAGTAGGGGGGTTGGACACGATTTCTTTTTGTATATATTTTCACTCTGTTTATTGTTTAGGGAGACAGGTACAGTAAGCTAATTTGTATTTTGTTTTCTTTCATTCAAATTCAGGTTATTTAGGTTTAAAACAAAGTCTGTTTTGTTTATTGTTTTGGCCTGGTCATCCCCTGAAGATAAATCCCGTGCAAAGAAAAATTGAACATAAACAAATTAAACATCTCTCTGGTGTAAGCTCATTTAGTTCTCTCTTTCTGTTGCGGCTAACCCCTAGTGGTCGTAACAAACACAAACAATTAAATAGCAAATGTGTATTATACTAAAAAATTATACAAAAAGTAAAGTGAATAGAAAAGGTGCATAACAACCAAACAAACAAGTAAACAATATTTACAAAATATACAGTGTACAGTAATCAGTATATGTACTGTATGTGTCTGTGAGTGAGTTAGTAGATAAATGTCCGGAGTCCGTGTTTATTGTTTGCGTGTATGAGGAGTGATAGCTTGGTCTCGCCGGGGTTAATGAAAAGTCTTCAGTTAAAGTAAGTCATCCTCTGCATTCTCTTATCTCTCGCCCAAAACAACTCCCGCCCCCCCAGCTTCCGGCATCGGAGGAGAGCGCCCGTTATAACGCTTCAAATTTCCCACATTTCAAACGTCCGCTCTCTGTGGGTTGGCCCAAGACTTGGTGAGATTTATTGGCCCTGGGTTTTTTTTTTTTAATCTCTGCTGGACCCTCCCACTCGTCCTCCATCGTGGGCCTTGGTGTAGGGTGTTGTGAGACAGTGGTTGATGTGGAGTGGGTATTAATGGGTTCGGCCGCTCTAGATGTCCTTTTTTCTTCCGACAGACCCCACATGTCTCGACAAATTGCCAGATGTCTTCTCAAATGGAGGGCCACTAGGTGATGTCTAGGAGCCTCATTAGGGTATTTAGCACCCCCCCCCACCACCAATCTTTCTTTTCTTAGCACAGGAACTCGATGCCACAATGTCCCCTGGAGATGTTCAAAGATGACCCCCCCCCCCAGTCCCATGAGTTCCCCAGGTCGCTGGTAGAGGCCAGTTGAGCTACCAAGCTGTCCTTTTGCTGTGCTTTAGCCATGTCCCGCAGGTCACAGGACAGGTTGGGGCAAGACTTGGTGAAGAGTCTTGGAGGGTCTGATTTTGGTGGCAATACGTAGAACAGCTGGGCAGAAGCAGCAGGGCGAATGTGTGACCATTCGGTTCTGGTGGTTGGTTCTGGAAGGTCTTGTAGGGGAAGGAAAGGATGATGGGTGAAACCCCCTTCCATCCTTAGGCCATACCTTCCTTGAGCGACCTCCAGGACAGCCTCTGTAGCAGTCAGAAAATCAAGCTCGACTATCAACAGAAATGCCACATGATCGTCATCCAGGAAGTACATGTTCAGTAGACATCCTGTATCATGCCACTTATAGTAGTCCTGCCTTCATTCTTTTGCCTGATGTACCTTCACATCCGCCATGACGAACCTCTGGGGGGAGAGAGCGGTGTCTACCGCTGCTTGTTCGCCAAGCTGTCACCATACAGTATGGTCTCCTTCATGAGACTGTAAGTACTCCCTGTATCCAACACTGCCTTCACCTCCTTTCCCTACACTGACACCAGGATGAAACAGAACAGGAGAAGAGCCAGGGCTGAATGAGGCTGAGTGATGGAGAGTCCAGATAGAACTCCGTTCTGCTGCTTTCTTGCTCGTCTTTTCCTTGCTGTTCTGTGACCCCACCACCTTCCAGTAATCCTTCACCAACTGTTCCATGTTGTTCAAGGTGCACCTGAGACAGTCAGCTACTCTGGGGTAAACGTTGTTCAGGATGCGGCTGACCAACTCCTCTTCTGACATGTCAGGCTTTCACTTCAAGCAGAGAGCCCTGTAATCATAGGCGAAGTCTCCCAGGCATTGCCCCGGGCATTGCACACTTTATGGTGCCATAGCTAATATTTTGGGGTATATTTTACTTATTTTTTTTAGTGTTGCAGTCATTACCTTTAAAAAATAGATAGTATAGGTAGAATATACCCATTATGTTGTATTTTGTTTGCTAATTCATAAACTTAAGTAAAGTATAACTGATTTTCGTGGATTGTATTTAATACCCCCCAGAGTAATTAGTGAGTGAGTGAGTTTTCTGCCTCGTCAATGACATACTGCTAAATTTTCACTTCCTGTAGTTGCACTTCCTGTCAAGGCCTGAATGTGGTAAACTGGTAAATGTGTAGGGTGTGTTCATTATGGTAAGACACAGTGCAGCAGTTGGTCAGTGTGTGTTTAGCTCTAATTCTCTCTCTGGATTAATGTGTGTTTGGGTCCTCAGTAAGAATGCAGGTGTGTTTTCTTCTCCTCCTCATACAGCTTCATGTCACTGAAGGTGAGTAATACACTAGGGGGTAATACTGCTCAATATGATATAGCACATAGTCGCATATCTATCTATCATTTGCTCAAAAACTTAAAAGAGGAAGAAGCAACTGAAAAACTAGTGGAAACTATTACTTCACTAGATGTGGTGTGTGTGAATTAAACAGCGCTCTCTCTCTCTCTATCTCTCTCTCTGTCCTTTTTAATAATCTAAATGTGAAAAAAATGTGTTTACAATTTTAACCTTAAAATGTTAACAGCATGTAATCTTATTGTGACGTAGTGACGTCTGGTGCATTTTTTTTGGAGGGGGGGGGGGGCAAAGAAAATAAAAATTCAACTTTCAATAATTGCCTGTAAATAGCCATTTATCAGGTAATTAAGGTTCATTACTACTAGTATAAAATAAAGACATGACTCACATGGCTTCCAGTCAAATGGGTCCGCTTGCCATGAGAAGTGCTGAAGAAGCATCGAGTGCAGTGGTGTCAAAAGTATTCACATTCATTACTTGAGTACACTGTAGAAGTATGGATACTAGGGTTTAAAAAGACTTCTTTATAAGTTGAAGTATCAACTCAAGTAAAAGTACGGGTTTCAAAACTACTTAAAGTATAAAAGTAACGTGAGGGGGAAAAAGCATTAAGGATAAAAGCTTAGGCTGTGTCCTGGGCCTATATACAGTGGAACCTCGGATTATGAGCATAATTCATTCCGGAAGTGGGCTTGTATTCCAAAACACTCGTAAACCAAATTAAATTTTCCCATAGGAAATAATGAAAACTCAAATTATTCGTTCTACAGCCCCAAAAAATAAATACATAAAAATAATTAATACAAAATATAAAGTAAAAATAAAACAAATTAACCTGCACTTTACCTTTAAAAAAAGTTAAAAAAAACAGATAAGTGTTTCCGTTTGCGCATGCAGGCGCTGTGTGTAATGTGCGCACACACACACATTAACATTAACGGAGAGACCGTTTTTAAAACCGTTTAAAAATTAGCAAGGAACATTGCTAGTCACACTCGCGTGAGCGCATACTAAGAGAATCACTGCTGTAAAGTAAAACAACAACAACAAAAAAAATTATTTAATCAGCTCCTCACCTCTGAAAACAGTCACGGCAGAGAAGAGAAAAATCTCTGTTTGTAGCCGAGAGGAGGGGGGGCATGGAAAGCCAAGAGAGAGTGTACTCCTGCGTGTGTATGTGCGTGTGTGCGTAAGGACTGCGTTTGTTTGGAAACCTGAGAGGGGCTGTAAAAGCGTGTGGTGTGTGTGTGCGCTCGTTTATCCACACGAGAAGCAACTTTTCTACATCATCCAAGAGATGTGGCCGCGTGACTCCTTTTGCTGCATCTAGTTCGGTTATTTCTTTTTTTTGCTTTAATACTGTGCTTATCGTTGACGCAGACCTTTTATGAACCTTATGAACCTTGCGAGGTCGGCCACTCGTGTACCTTGCTCGCGCTTCTTAATGATTTCTTTTTTAACTTCCAGCGTGATCATCTCCTTCTTTTTACCGCCTTCCTTTTGCAACTTTTTCTTCGCGGGAGCCATTGTTGCAGTACACTAAAGTACTAAAGCGCAGTAAGCACAGAAAAATAAATAAAACACTTTAAAATTTAATAAAAAATGCTTTATGCGCTCACGCTGTCACAGCACTGTTGTAAACAACATACAGTACACGCGCTTAGATGTTTACAACTCGATTGCCCACAATTCCGCAGCGTGAGAAAGTGAATAACCATTGGTTCAGTTGTGATGACGTGCGCTCGGCGTCAAAAAAAGAAGCGCATGTGTCCCACTTGATTTTTTATGATACCTGGCACTCGTAAACCAGGACATACTCGGTTTCCAAGTCAAAATTTATTAAAAATCTTTGCTCGTCCTGCGGAACACTCGTAAACCACGTTACTCGTAATCCGAGGTTTGACTGTACTGCACTAACACCTCATTAAAAAAAATTATAAAAATGTGTTGTTTTTTTGTTGTATTTTTAACGGCCATAGTGATTTCGGATACTGTATATGGCAATTGAAAAATAATGCATTTTAGTACAATGCAAATACATTAAAGAACCATATATGTGATACAGATCCAGTAATGCGGAAATGGCGGGTGCTGCTATTAGCGGCGAAGGAAAAGAGATGGAAAGAGTAATTAATCATTATGAAGTAAGCGGGTTTTATATCGGATGTACGCATTACTGGATCTGTAGCGACAACAGACCGCAAAGGATGATGGTCACGTCTGGGCTGATGGGAATTGTAGTTCCCGCTACCTCTGGTTCGCTCAATTATTTAATTATTAAATTAAATAATGATGTTAAATAATTACATGTTAAAGTAGCATTCTTCTCTGCCTAACTTTGACTATTGACTGGCCGCCACTGTTGTGACGTGTGAAATGATTATAAAATGTGAAATATGTGTGAGAGGTAAAGTGCACACTGATCAGCTGTAACTATTTATGTGATTTAAGTTTGTGTTTTGCTGTCATTACTAAGGTGTAAGATGCCTGTGGTGTAAAACAGCGACACTATATGTTTCGAAATTTGTTTAGTGCTCCGAATTTTACTTTCAGTGTCTGGATTTAAACATGTTTATTTACATCATTCATTTCACAAAATAATGTAAAGTTGCAGCACCTCAGATACTGAATTATAACTATATTTGTTTCCATTTAGACCATGTTATTAGTTCTTCTTTTAATATGTCGTTATATTCCTATTGTGGACATTAGTGAGTGTTGGAGTTACAGGTTGTGTGTAATTGTGTAGAGTTTATGGTGAACTGTTCAGTAACTGCTGTGTTCCTACAGGCTGCAGGCTGGAACGATACGGAGAGACAGAAGACATCGCTGCATACACAGGAGGCTCAGTACTGCTGCCCTGCTCCTGCACTGGCCTCCATAGAACACCTGGGATGTTCACATGGAGGAAATACATAACAAATGAAAATAAATTTGTAGAGATATCTCCTGAGAGTGATCAGTACAGAGACAGATTTCAGCTAGTTAATGATCACTCTTCAGGAAATCTCTCTCTCCTCATATCACACCTGACTGTAGAGGATGGAGGAGGTTACAGGTGTAGTGTTGAAGGTGGTGAATACAGAGACGTCAGACTCACTGTTGAAAGTAAATGACTAATTTTTATACACAATGCTACATCAGTGATAATCTCAAGACAGATTAATCTGATGTTGTAACAGCAATGCAATATGTTGATGTTTGTTCATTCTCCAGGTTGTACACTGAATAAAGAGACAGTGAGTGTGACTGGATACGTGGGACAGTCTGTCCTTCTGCCCTGCTCCTGCTCTCAACTACAAGCCAAACCACACACTCTCAGATGGATCTTTTTAAAAGGATCTCACAAAGAAATCTTCCCAAAGGACGAGACGAATCTCTACACACACAGAGTTCAGCTCTTTAATAATCATCATCCAGGAAATCTCTCTCTACTCATATCACACCTGACTGTAGAGGATGGAGGATGGTACAGGTGTCACAGCAGCAACAATGACCATAATGACGTCTTAGTCAAAGTAATAGGTAAACTCATCTCATGTTTATAATTGATGTGAAGCTACAGCAGCTCCAGTGTTTAGTTAAGAATACTGATACATTTTTTAGTAAATAGATGGGCTAATGCTGAATAAGTATTGATGTTGAGCATCAACATGTGACTTTTTATTTTTATGTTTTTATACTTCTCACTACATTTCCTGGATTGATTTATAACAGATTAAATGTTTTTCTCTGTGCAGAGGCCACAAGAAGACCTTCAACACCCAGACCAAAGACCAAACCCACTTCCACAGCAGGTACTACACACCACTGTAACACACAGTCAGGATAGTTAGTGCAGGTTAATGCATCAGCTTGGAGCCAAACACAACACACACACACACACACACACACACACACACACACTACATTTATCTTTTTCTTCTAGTTCTTGTAGACGTCACACCTTCAAAACCAACCCTGGTGGTCGAGGACCAAATGAACAAATTTGGAAACGGTAAAGATCTATTCACTACATTAGCCTCATTAGCTCATGCTTTCCCAACGATTTCCAGAAAGGACAACACATTCTTAAAATCGTAAAAAACACTTTATAACTTACCAAGATGTTTAATAATAAGAATCCTCTACATAAAAACACTGAGAATATTTATTCACCAAAAAAAAGAAAGAAAAAAAAGGGTTTAGTTAACATTAACATTAACGTTAACATTTTTTCTTCAATCCAAACTTCTGACTAATTACTCACCACGTCTAATGCTTATTGCTGTTCACAATGACCTGACAAAGACAAAGGTGACATGAAAATCATCATCTCTGGTGTTGCTGTGGTTCTGCTGCTGCTACTGATACTCGGAGGAGTCATGTACTGGAAACGCAAAGGTACAGTATATACACACACACATATACACACACACACAGACATTTCTGCATTCACACTCTTGTTTCATTCTGTAGGACCGAGACAAAGTCAGCCCAAGATTGTTGAGGGACAAACAGGACCAAGGACACAGCAGAAGGAGAAGGTGACTACTGTACACACATCCATTCTGTTTCGAGTAAGATGTTATTTAGTATTAAAACGTATGGTTAATATGGTGTGTGTGTGCGTGTGTGTGTAGGACGTTACAGAGCCTCTGCACTTAACTGTAACTTCAGAACCCATGTATGAAGCTATAGACGGACAGGTGAGTGTTTCAGCGTTCGTTACACCCGTGTGTTTGTGATTTCAGTGTGTTTGAACATGTCAGTTTGACCCAATGCTTAAAGTTCTCATTTTGTATATTCCCCTACAGAATGATTCTGAAATTCTATATGCATCTATACATCAAACAACTAAACAGAAGGAAGCAGACGGGAAGGTGTGTATTGTTCTAAAAGCATCTGTGCCTTACAGTACGTGTGTGTGTATCTGATTGCGTGCTTGTGTAGTCACATGTTATTGATGTTCTGTTACAGCAGGATGATGTGACGTACTCGACTGTAGTCCACAGTAACACTGCGAGAGCAGCAAACACTCCAGGGGCATCAGACGATACTACAGTATATGCCAGCATCAAAAAGTAACACACACACACGCACACACACATACAGTATTATATATATGTGAGTTTTTTTCCATATATTTGTGTATTACTGTAGCTAAATACAGCACTACTACATCAAAACTATGTTTTATCTGTTTTATCATTATTTCTGTTGTCATTGTTGTTGTTAAAAAGTGAATTATGTTGTATTAATGTTAGTTTACTGTGGAAAATATTGTATATGATGTGATTATTTATGTTTTCATGTTGTTCCTAGAGTGTATACTCTCATTTATTGCATTTATTTCTGCTTTATCATCTTTTAATCTTTAAACTCATTTTGTAAATTTTTTTTCATTATCATCAAAGGGATAGTGTAACATTATTTAAAATCCGCTTTCATTCTCTGTGCAATGGCTACTAATACCTTAACATACCTTCTCAGACCTAAGGGACGTTAAGCTCGCTGTTGAAACTGTGAAGTCATTCAATAAAATGTAGATAATCGTTTAAAGTAAACGCAGTTTAATTTCTGTATCATAAATGAACAATAAAATTTGAATAGCTCACCGTGGCCTGCCTTCTCACAGGTTCATGTCTCAAAACAAAACCTCACTGCGGTCACTGGCTCTTTTTTGCAATCCTAGAGAACAATAACACTTAAATCATATTCATTCATCCATTCGTCTACATGGCTTATCCTGTCCATGAGGGGTCACGAGGATCCTGATGGGGGGCTGGAGCTTATCCAAACAGACTTAAAGAACTTAGCCCAAGGTGCAAGTCTTTCACAAAAATTTGGAAGCACGAATTAACTCAATATGCTTTGCTTTAGACTGTGAGAGGAAATCCACCAAGGCCAGAGAGAACATGCAAACTCAGTCCCAAAGCAGGAAATGAAGCCTCAACCCTGTAGGTGCTACGCTACATTGCTAACCACTACACCACTTTGCCACCTTTATCTAAGGGTGTTTTCACACCTATAGTTCGATTGCTTTAGTCCGAACCAGTCAGAAAAATTTTACAATGTAGTAAACAGACATGGGTACGGTTTGCTTTCACATATGCAGAGTTCTAAACGAACCAAAATAGACTGCGAAGCCCATCGGCACCGGAAACTTTCAATAATCACGGAGGAACAGCTTTGCTTTGCGCTCATGGCACTGATCGCGCACTACATTGTACGTGCAAATCATTATTTTCAGATAATTAATTTCGAACACGATTCGCGGCTGCGACTCCAAACCAGCTCCCTGGTTTTCATCTCGCCGACGGCGCATCGCCGCCACTTCAGGGAGAAGAGACGTGTCCTCCTCCTGAATGATCATTTTGTTATTAGCCGGCGATCTTCCTGCTGATCCATCAGGTAATTCGTTGGCCGATCGAAACAGCCCAGCCACACATTTTTCATCTTTAATGTGAATACAGAGAGGTACTTAATTTCTTCGGCACTCCATGTTTCTCCGCGGTTTGATTTCATCGCGAGTCGATAGCTTGAAAAATTTAATGGAGTCAACAGGAAGTGAAAAGAATTTAACCCACAACCTCGTATCTCTTATACACAAAGTGCATTAAACTATACCATTTCGTCAGATTTGGTTTGGTTGCTTTCACACCAGACAAACTGTGCCAAAGTAGAGCGGATAAAGCGGTCCGAGACCACCCCTTCAGGCAGGTCTCGGATCGATTGATTTGGTGTGCACCAAAGTACCGAGATTGCATTCACATCAACGCAAACGAACCGAACCAAGGGACCAAACACGTTTGGTGCGCACCAAATGCTGTAGGTGTGAAAGCACCCTAAGATACATATTGGCATTAATTTAACTTTTTTAACAGCTGATTTATAGCACATAATAAAAGTACAAAAGGCAACTGACAAGCCTCGAAAATAACACTATAAATACATACATTTAATATAAACAAGGCAATTCAGCATTATTTTTTCTCTGCTCGTCTCCCAACATTTCAAAAACTCTGCAGAAAGCAGAACT
This sequence comes from Channallabes apus, assembly GCA_030522415.1. NCBI lineage: Eukaryota > Metazoa > Chordata > Actinopteri > Siluriformes > Clariidae > Channallabes > Channallabes apus. Next base: position 51,261,325 of record CM060107.1, on the reverse strand, counting down.
ACATACTTTCATGCTTACTGCCTCCCTGGAAGTTGCATCATCGACCACACACTTTGTTAAGCATAACTTTCGAAACATGTGTTTCACATGGCACAGCATTGCAAAATCACATCATATAAATAGAGGGTGGCATAAATGCCATTTTTTGTGAGCTTAAATGTTGTCAATTTTAGCATCTGTTTCTTCATGTATCTTGATTTATTACTTGATCTGTTTAATCTCCGTCGGTACAGCCATGTGTGGTGGATTTTAATCAGAGGCAGGAAGACAAGAAAGAAGGGCAAACCTATTGAGAAAGCAGCATAGAATAAAGAAACTTATAATAACTAAGATACATTGCTCTGACTTCTTTTCTTTCCTTGTGACGTAATTATTGATGACAATGTGGAAAATTATAGCAGCATATGTGGCAATGGGGAAGTTCACAATGCTCTTTCCAAATACTGCAACAAAAATATTACAAACAAATATTACAAAAAGAGTTAAAAGGCAGAAGCATGTTTTCAATTCAATTCAGTTTTATTTGTATAGCGCTTTTAACTATTGACATTGTCTCAAAACAGCTTTACACAATCAAACGAATTATTTAAGTTGGTATGGAATGTGAATGTGTATGAATCAAAAGGGTCAGATAGTCCCTGGTGAGCAAGCCGCGGGCGACAGTGGCAAGGAAAAACGCCCTGAGAACCCATCCTCATCTGGGTGAAACAGATAGCAGGAAATGATCTGCATTTATACAGTGTGTTAGGTGGCAGGCAGTTCAGCTATAATTGATGTTAAAATGGAGCCCAGGTAGTTATTGGAGACTCAGGTAGACTTGTAGAAAGTTCCAGTCCTGAACTATCGAATTGTCAAGTCCCCAGAGAAACAGCTGCCAACACCAGTCATGTTTCAGCTGAGTTTCTTAGGTACTGTAGTAATTGTCTTTACCATTGAGCCAGGCATGTCTGTACTAATTTCTCTAAAGGAAACATATGTATTCTCCCTCATCCTCTTCAGTCACATGGCATATCAGAGGTTTCCCAGACAGTGAGAAATACGTAGGCAGCTGAATTCTGTTCCTGTACCTCTCATGCTCACTGGGTAACATGCCCCATCTATTTTTGTCTGGATTTTTTTTCTTCTTCCCTTTAAATGTTTTCTTCCCTTTGAAGTTTGGCGTTAGTGCAAGACGGTAACACTGAGCTTCCCTTACGGGCAGTGATGAAGTCTTCAGGATCAGTATCACAGACTTGTTAAAAGTGTAGCAGAATAATACTTTCCAATAAAAAAAATTCATCATTAAACGGCAACATTTACCCAAAGTTGTAAAAAATAAAATAAAATAAAAGAGTAGATCTTAAACTATTTATCATTACACTAATGTTGTGCAATGCAGTGTTGTGAAAAAGTATTCTAATCAGACCTTTTAGTAAGAACTTGGATGGGGACAGGCATCCATAGGTTCCACATGGTTAAATTCAGGAATGTATTGTGGTGCAGATGAGGCATAGTCGCAGAGGTGAAGACATCAAACATAATTAATAATATAAAGAAAACACAAACAAATATACTTCAAACCAAGAACACACCAAACATGAATCTATGAAAACAAACAGCAATTTAACAAAACTGTCACGGGGCCGGTTGGGGGCTTGGTGGATCCAAGTGCAGATGAGACAGTCGACTACAGGTGGGAAATGGAGCTTGAGTGTTTGTGACTGGGTAGGCAACGTGGAAGTTTAATATTTTGACGTTGAATCCACGTAGAGACGTGATCAGGGATAAGCCTGCTGGAATGTGGAAGCGCGGAGAGCAGGCACGTAATCCAAACTTTATGCCGGTAAGAACCAGGGTGGCGTGAGCTCAGCTGGGAGCAGAGATAAATCATAGTCGTGAAGCGGGCGAGGGTCGAAGCCGGGGAGAAGAGAAGAAGTCTGTGATCCAAACTCGTGGTCGATGGCAGGTAAGCAGTTGGTAACGGGAAATCTCAAAATGTGTTTTAATCTAAATCGAAAGGCGAGGTCGTGGTCAAAAAGCGAAGCGAGGTCGGTACTTGGCAGGCTGAGACGAGAGATAACGTTGGTGAATTGAGGCTGAGAAGGCACACAATAAACTGGCGAGGTGGTGGTGTCAACGTGTGGCTTAAATAAGCATGAGAGGTGATTACTGATAGGATGCAGGTGTGTCGGGAGCGGGAGGAGTGGTTGGGAGAGAGGAACAGGAGTGCTCTGGTGATCATGGCGGGACCTGTGGCTTGACGTGGCGTGACAAAAACAGATTAGCTTAACTCAATGGCAGTTTCCACAACTTTACTGAACAGATGCAAGACAACTAAATTTAACTTAAACAGGCTGTTTATAATCAAACTAATGAGCTACCTCGATTCAGGTGAGCGATCCCATAACCTGATAGAGGTGCATTCTGGAGAACACAAAAAAAGCTCAAAGCGTCTCTGGGTCGCAAGCCACCCTCTATGGGTTAACCCTGACATGATGTAAGTTTGCAAATGAAAAATCCACCAATATCAAAATATTTGAATATTTTGTATGATCAATTAAAAATAATTTTTAATACAGACATTCCAGAGGGTAAAACAAGGTTTATTTAAGCATTAAATACTTGATCAGGACTACTTTAGCATGAGTTACTGCATCAGTTAAGCATGGGTGATCAGCCTGGGGGCTTTTGAGGCCTTATTGAAGACCAGACCTACAGATTGTCTGTATAGGTTGTGTGTTTCTAATTTTCCTCTTGAAAACAGCCCATAGACAATCAAGTCAAGTGAGTTGGCTGGCCAATCAAGCACCATAATCATGGTCAGCAAATGAGTAAATACTAGTTTTTGGCACTGTGGGCAGGTGCTAAGTACTTCTGGAATGGGAAATTGGACTCTACATTAAGCTTATCAGAAGTTTTGAAATATGAAGTGGTCTTAAATCTGGTATGCAGCTGTGTTGACTCTGAACTTGATAAAGGACTGTAGAACATAAACACCAGGTGATATGATATGGCACTACAAATCATCACCAACTGTGGAAACTGCACACTGGATTTCAAGCAACGTCCTCCAGACGCTGGGACCTTGATTTCTGAATGAAATGCAACATTATTATAATCTGAAAACAGAACTTTGGGCCACTGAGCAACAGTCCAATTTTTTTCTTCAGTCTAGGTAAGCTGCTTCTAATGTTGTCTCTAGTTCAGAAGTGGCTTGATACTCAGAATGCAACAGTTGTAGCCCATTTCCTGAGAACATCTGTGCGTGATGGTTCTTGATGCACTGACTCCAGCCACACTTTACTTCTTGTAAAGCTCTCCCAAGTTGTTGATTTGTCTTTGCCTGACATTTTTTTAAAGCCTGCAATCATCCCTGCTGTTTGGGAACCTTTTCCTATCACACTTTTTTCCTTCCAGTCAACTATCCAAGAATGTGCTTCGATACAGCACCTTCTGTGGCTTATTCTCCATGTACTGGGTGTCAATGATCAGCTTGGACAACTGTCAAGTCAGCCATCTTCCCCATGTTTGTACTAAACTAGGCTGAGAGATACACTGTATTTATACTGTATGAATGTTAATTACTTAAATAAACATATTTGGTTTACCGTATTATATATTTTTTTGAGATGCATTGTTTTATATGGACCTGTTTGTGTTTAGATAAGCCTCTTGTCAGTTATTGTATAGATATGCCCAGTTCAACCAGTTAGGACCCATTAGGTCAAACAAACAAACAGAAACAGTTTTGCAATTTGGCTCCATTCAACTCAGTTCAGTTTAATTTAGATAAAAGGCAAACATATAAAACTGTGGTTAATAATAGAAGCAATGTGTACACAACTGCACATTACCTGATTACTGTCTAATCTCTTGTAACCGTTACTGAACTAATAATACATTTCCTTAAGCTCTTTAGCATTATCACACTCTTACGATAAATACTATAAATATATTTTACTGTATTACTGTACATGCAAATAATAAGAAATGGTTTCCTTTTTGCCACAGTGCAATTAGTCATACATTACACAACTCAACTGAGTCTCTGCTGAGTCTGTAACAGTGGCCTTAATATGAGAAGTGAAACAACAAGAGCAAACACTTAGCGCACACCACATTTGCATTTCATCTGTCCTGATGTCACATTATGTACACGTATTTAGATCACATGTCTTTCCATGCACATCTTAGATCATCATTATAATAATAACAAGAATGTTGTATGCTAGCATGACAAGAAAGGTGGAACATAAGTATGTTGTGTATAAGTTAAAGAAGTAAGAAGTTTTTGTACATGACTATTCATTTAATCTGACGATGGCGTATTCTGTCCTTTCCTCAATGCTAACCACTTTGGACCTTGAAGTTGTGTTAGTGTGAACCACAGTGGTGTACATGATGTCATCCTGCAACGAGAGCAAAAGACACACACACACACACACACACACACACACACACACACACACATACAGTTTTCATTCTAGAGAGGACAATACCTTGATACATATGATTTAAAGGATTTGTATTGTAAGAAATTTGCTGATCTTTCCATGGATGCATTTATCATACCAAAAACAAAGTCATCCACGTGTAAGTTTGAGTAGTGACATAAACAGCAAGTCTTGTAAATATGCAAGTGAGTTCTGCTGCATTGCAATTTTCCCAGTTAGTGAAAGTGCATGTTAATTTTGTCTAAGGAGTATGTTTACTGAAATCTGAATTTATTTTTTTTTCTCAAAATGGTAATCTAATAAACAATACCCAGACCTCACACAAATGTGTTAAAATGCATTAAGTGGAATTAAAGTGGGATTTAAAAATCAAAATGACTCATTTATTATCTATAAGCTTTATCCTGTATACAGGGTTGTGGGAGGCCTGAAGTGTAGAATATAAATCAAGACTTGGACGGGGTGCCAGTCCTTCACAGAGCATGCACATACTGTACATATGCACACTAACATGCTTATCCACACAATGTGGGCAATTTTGGGAATGTCAATTGGCCTAATCAGACTATGGGATAAAACCAGAGAACCCACAGGAAACCCACCAAGCATAGGAAGAAGATGCAAACTCCATGCAAACATAATAAAGATGGGAATCAAACCTGGATCCTGGAGGTGCGAGGTGATGGTGCTAATCACTAAGACATTGTACCGCCAGAATGCTTTTGGTACAAGCTATACTGTATGCTTTGCCCATCAAAAAAAAAAAAAAGACTAAAAATACTGAAAAGTGTTAGATAAATTAAGTTAAATTTCACTCAAATATATATAGTTTAATGAGAATAAATACATAGTTACAAAATAGCACATATAATTGTACAATTAAAAAGTTTAATGTCAAACACAAATAAAAAACAAATAACATAACTTGACTTTAAAAGGGTGAAGGAATGAATCAAGTAAAAGTTTGTTTATGAAAACATAAGCATGTGCTCTAATGACAGGTGATAATTTAGGTCATTATTGTGTCCTCAATTAGCTTTAAACCATCATCAATGGATGACTTTTTCAAAACTACTAGTTATTTTAAAGGGTTGGCCATTTGAACAAGAACATTACATTTGTGTAAATATGTTAGTCAGTGCTTTGATTTACTTCACTCTTATGCTGCTAAAACAGATTAGAAGAATGGAAGGAAAAAAAATTAAGATTAATTCAAGAAAAATTACTTGTTTGACTCAGCATTGGGTATGTTCCAAAATCTTTTAAATTAGCAGTCATTAAACCGATTATTAAGAAACCTGACCTCGACCCCTGTCAGCTGTCCAATTACAGGCCAATATCAAACCTCCCCATTATCTCTAAGATTCTGGAAAAGATAGTAGCGGAGCAGCTATGCTCATATCTACATAGAAATGGCATACATGAACTGTATCCGTGCCTCATCACAGCACAGAAACAGCACTCGTTAAAGTAGTAAATTACCTCCTATTGGCCTCTGATCAGGATTGTGTAACTATGCTTGTATTACTCGACCTCAGTGTAGCTTTTGACACTATTGATCATGCTATTCTTCTTCACAGATTAGAAAATGTAGTAGGAATTAAGGGTACAGCCCTCTCCTGGCTCAGATCCTACTTGACCAATCGTTATCAGTATGTAGACTTAAATGGTGATTATTCTGCATCCTCTCTAGTGAAGTTTGGTGTTCCACAAGGTTCAGTTTTAGGCCCACTACTTTTTTTCCCTATACAGTACATGCTTCCTTTAGGCAACATAACAAAATCCGTAAACATGGTATTAGTTTTCATTGTTATGCTGACGACACACAGTTATATGTCTCAGCAAAACCAGATGAGAAAAACCAGCTCACTAAAGTTGAGCAATGTGTGCAGGATATACTGTACAGTAAGAGATCAGATGATAATTAACTTCCTTCTGCTTAATCTTGATAAGACAGAATTTCTAGTCATAGGACCGCATTCAGCTAGAAGTAAGATTTTAGATCACACTGTAACTTTAGATGGCCTTTCTGTTCCATCAAGTGCAACAGTAAAAGACCTCAGTGTGATTATAGCTCTCCCTTTTAGTTATGCTGTCATAGTTAGTCCTGCCGGAGTCTCTGCTTGCACTCTACAGTAAATATACATTCACATTATACATTATGTGACTGTGACCATACCTAACTGCCATCTTTCATCTTCTGCTCTTTCTTCCTCTCTTTCTCTTCCCTCTCTCCTCCTGTCTCCCCCTTTCACTCTTTCTCTCTCTCTGTCGAGCTACACATGTCATTACTGAGCTGCCAGTGATCCAATATACCCTCCAGTGATCCAATATCCAATATGCCCTCCGGACCTGTCTGACCCATCTTGGTGCCCCGCTTCTGGTTGGAGATCTCGTCACATGGATACCCTGTGTGTTTCTTTGGGATGCGTCTGGTGTCTGGGGATGGTTTCACTCTACTATGAAGACGGTTCTGGCCTTGACTGGTGTTGACAGCTGTTTCTCTGAGGACTTGACTTGGCTGCAGTTGCTCGATAGTTCAAGAATGGAATTTCCTACAAGTCTACCTGAGTCTCCAATAAACTACCTGGACTCCATATTAACAACAATTAACATAAACTGTTATATTATAAAGGCAGATCAACTCCTGCTTCCTGTTTCACCCAAATGAGGATGGGTTCCCTGTTGAGTCTGGTTCCTCTCAAGGTTTCTTCCTATTTCCATCTCAGGGAGTATCTGACCATTTTGATTCATATACATTCACATTCTATACAAACTTAAATAATTCTTTTGATTGTGTAAAGCTGCTTTGCGACAATGACAATTGCTAAAAGAGCCATACAAATAAAATTGAATTGAACTGAAAATTGAACTTGTGGTCCCTGCGGGAGATTATGTGCTTTATGCTAAAACCAGAAAATGAACTGGAAGTAGAGATCTAGATCTATGGTATTCCCCTGGCAATGGTGACCTCTGCTGGTGGGGTAAAATTCTGTACTGATAAAAAGTTTTTCTACAAAATCCAAAACACAAAACTGAAATCTGTATTGTCAATCAAGCATTTTCTGTTTGTCTACATAGTCTTTTTTTTTCATCTCTAAAAGGAGACTCTTCTGACATCTGAACATAAAACGAGTTTGATGAAAATGCGAGCTTGTGTTCAGCCACTTCTACTAATTTGCTAGTTCTGTTTTAGTTACATACATTTGAAAATCAGGGCAGTTTTCCCCTAATAACAACTCTAAATGATGAAATGTAAGTAGAGGTGTGAGTGTGTATTCACCTGTGTGGTAAGCTCTTTCCTCAGTGTTTCCTCCTCGTTCTTCTGCTCTGCAAGTGCTTTACATCCTGGTGTCTGTGTTCGATTTTTTGCTACATAATAAAACAAGGCAGAGAGACATTTTGAGATGCACACACACACACACATATACACACACATACACACACAAAGGGGGGGAAATCTCAGAAACTACTGTATTCCCATGACTACGCACCTCTGTATCTCCAAAGGACGACTCCCATGAGCCCGAGCAACAGCAGCGCCACAGGAATGAAGATGAGGAACGTATGACCCATGGGGTTATGGTGCTTTGTTATACCCTGTACTAGAAATATAGAAGAGAAGACCTGAACTGCTCAGTTTTAAGTAGATGTGTTTGGTGGAATTGTGTACATAATGGCTGTTACGTGTTAGATGTTGTTGGGGATGGTCTGTAACATTTAAGTGAGATGCATTGCCTCTGGGGCAAACCAATGGAGGAAAAATCCGTGAATTCTTTATTCTGATTGGTTTATGTTAAAGTGTGTGTAAAATGAGGATTCGTATACTGAAGGAATCTCCAGTGCTGACACTTTATACAGTCAATGAAAAAGTTCCAATGTTAATTTTTCTGACACATGAAAGCATTGGGGTGCTGAAGATTCACTTTTTCTTGTGCATTGTGGTTGTGCGTCAGTTTAGCAAGGGTTTCCCATTACGGCTTAATTTTTATTTTAACAACCCCATCACACACGCATACAAAGACAAATACTGTATACCGTGTAACCTTTTCATTACAATATCATTTCTTGTTAAATACTAGGATATTCAGCTTGGTGCAATACATGAGTGCAAAGTTCACGAGCCAGTCTATGTCAATTAAAGCATACCTTTAATTAAAAATTTTAAATGATCTTTTTTCGCAGCCAGGGCTTGTAAACTAAAAGCATATCACACAGACAGGTTTGTGCACATTTTAGGCTCATATAACGTGATCGCAAATTCATGCTGACAGTTAATTAATGAATCAACAATGTTACGTCCCATAGAGCTAACGTTAAGGATTTAGGACAGAAACGCTTCCAGTCTCCAATTGTTCAATAATATGACATAAGCTGAATTATACTTGATCTGTTTATAGCTATTCAAACTTGAGCAATAACATGAGTCAATGTGTATACTGGATAATTTGCACAATAATAAAATTTAACCATAAAACAATAATTTTGTTAAAAGTTACTTTATTTCACCACCAATACTATTGTAGTTTTCATCCTCCTCCTGCTCTGCCTTCTCCAACTACCTCTAGTACTACTACTACTACCACTACTACTACTACTACCTCTAGTACTACTACTACTAAAATTAATAATAATAATAAGAAGAAGAAGAGGAATTTACCTTTAACAATGAGAGTAATATCTGTCCATTCATCCTGCTCAGGTTCACACCTGTACAGTCCACCATCCTCTACAGTCAGGTGTGATATGCGTACAGAGACATTTCCTGGAAACTGAACATTACAGAGCTGAAATCGGCTATGATTAGTTGGTACAGTCTCCCACACATCTTTGTCCATTTTCCTCCACTTAAGGTTCCGAGGTGTGGTCTGAAGATCAGAACAAGAGCACGGCAGCAGAACTTCATCTCCTACATGTGCCTTAATGTTTACTATTTGATTGTGGTTTATTAAGGTGCACCCTGCAGAAACACACAGTCGTATAGTACTATTAACTGATGATACTTTCTTTATGATATACCATTTCTGAAATGTGTACATGCATGTAAAGATTTATATGGCTGATGCGTATTTTTTCCAACGTTAACATAGTGAAATATTTCTACCACACACACACAAAACATACTGTATATTAGAATATAATGTCCTTGCTTTGTGAACACTTTAGATTAATGTTAAAAATGATGGCTTGTTGCTTTCAATAAAAAAAATAAAACAGAACTAGATGCAGAACTAGATTTTCAAAATGCAAAAAATATTCATATACTGTATAACCTTTACTATCACTTATATGTACGTAGTCTATAAATGTACATATGCTCATGCTGTAAAAAAAGAGAAACAACGCTATAGAGTAATTTGTACATATATTAGATTTTTCATTAAATGTACATCAAATCAGTAAATTTTGGTGTCTAAACATACTGATGTCTACACGTTTTAAAACTCTACATGTGGATGAGATGCTTGAGACAGACAAATACATTTTAGTTAAATAAAATATATATACGTAAAGTATTTATTAATTATGTGCCTCTGTTGGATATAATTTAAATTTAGGACTCACCGTTATTGACATGAAGGATAGTGAGGAAAAGAATCATCCACAGCAGCATTCTCACAGGTACATAAAACAGCTCTTACTGTATAAAAGTACACCTACAGTACACACACACACACACACACACACACACACACATACACTGTCTCTCCCAGCAGAGCTCACCACCACCAAACACACTAAAATAATTTAAATGCGAATAACTCATCTGAATTTAAGGTTTTCATCAGAAGCTTAAGACACAAAGCCACAAACAGCTGTACAGCAGGATTCTATTCCTGAGAACTATATCTCATATTCTGCTTCCTCTTTTAGTGTTGCACAATCACACAACCCCCGTGACCTCTGCAGAATGCACACTCAGTTTTCCCATGGCTATGTTGTCTTCTGAGGAAGGATGTACAATATGAGACCTGAGGAAGGGATCCTCTTTGGGGTGGGAAGCGATTAATTGGCCGGATATGTACAGGAATCTGAACTATTTATATGAGTTCTCCTGGAAGGTTATAATTATTTATATTATCATACAGTTTTTGCAGTGACATATATTTACCTAAAGAGGACCTATTATGCAAAATGTACAAACCGGATTCCAAAAAAGTTGGGACACTAAACAAATTGTGAATAAAAACTGAATGCAATGATGTGGAGATGGCAAATGTCAATATTTTATTCAGAATAGAACATAAATGATGGAACAAAAGTTTAAACTGAGAAAATGTATAATTTTAAGGGAAAAATATGGTGAATCAAAATGTCATGGTGTCAACAAATCCCAAAAAAGTTGGGACAAGGCCATTTTCACCACTGTGTGGCATCTCCCCTTCTTCTTACAACACTCATCAGACGTCTGGGGACCGAGGAGACCAGTTTCTCAAGTTTAGAAATAGGAATGCTCTCCCATTCTTGTCTAATACAGGCCTCTAACTGTTCAATCGTCTTGGGCCTTCTTTGTCACACCTTCCTCTTTACAATGTGCCAAATGTTCTCTATAGGGGAAAGATCTGGACTGCAGACTGGCCATTTCAGTACCCGGATCCTTCTCCTACGCAGCCATGATGTTGTGATTGATGCAGAATGTGGTCTGGCATTATCTTGTTGAAAAATGCAGGGTCTTCCCTGAAAGAGATGACTAGATGTTGTTCTAGAACCTGAATATATTTTTCTGCATTGATGGTGCCTTTCCAGACATGCAAGCTGCCCATGCCACACGCACTCATGCAACCCCATACCATCAGAGATGCAGGTTTCTGAACTGAGCTTTGATAACAACTTGGGTTGTCCTTGTCCTCTTTGGTCCGGATGACATGGCGTCCCACATTTCCAACAAGAACTTCGAATCGTGACTCGTCTGACCACAGAACAGTCTTCCATTTTGCCACACTCCATTTTAAATGATCCCTGGCCCAATGAAAACGCTGTGCTTGTGGATCTTGCTTAGAAATGGCTTCTTCTTTGCACTGTAGAGTTTCAGCTGGCAACGGCGGATGGCACGGTGGATTGTGTTCACTGACGATGGTTTCTGGAAGTATTCCTGAGCCCATTCTGTGATTTCCTTTACAGTAGCATTCCTGTTTGTGGTGCAGTGTCGTTTAAGGGCCCGGAGATCACGGCCATCCAGTATGGTTTTACGCCCTTGACCCTTACGCACAGAGATTGTTCCAGATTCTCTGAATCTTCGGATGATATTATGCACAGTTGATGATAACTGCAAAGTCTTTGCAATTTTTCGCTGGGTGACACCTTTCTGATATTGCTCCACTATCTTTCTGTGCAACATTGTGGGAATTGGTGATCCTCTACCCATCTTGGCTTCTGAGAGACACTGCCACTCTGAGAAGCTCTTTTTATACCCAATCATGTTGCCAATTAACCTACTTACTGTTAATTGGTCTTCCAGCTCTTTATTATGCTCAAATTTACTTTTTCCAGCCTCTTATTGCTACTTGTCCCAACTTTTTTGGGATTTGTTGACACCGTGAAATTTGGAATCAACATATTTTTCCTTTAAAATGATATATTTTCTCGGATTAAACTTTTGATCCGTCATCTATGTTCTATTCTGAATAAAATATTGACATTTGCCATCTCCACATCATTGCATTCAGTTTTTATTCACAATTTGTTTAGTGTCCCAACTTTTTTGGAATCCGGTTTGTACCTCTTAGTCATGTTAAGACATGCAGATGAGTCTCCACTGTGCATGAGCACACAAAGCACACAGAAATTATATAAATTCCCCACTGTTTGTACAAGCAAATTAATCTCCCCCCATCGTGACCTCATATACGAACAGAACCTCCCCATCTACAAGTTCAGCTTTGCCCAGATCTACTTAACTCAGCCCTCTGCAGCTCAGTTGGTAATCACTACTGGCTTATCTATGGCTAGGTAAAGATAGGTTAGGTTAGCCATCGTATCTTCAGTTAGCCAACCTATCTTATCACAGTTCTTGATACCTTGAGAAAGGGTATTTATTTATTTATTTATTTATTGATCTAGTGTCACATTCCTTCTTAGAGTTAATAAATTGTTTAATTAAATGGATAAATGGTCATATTTAATACATTTTAAAACTTTTTTGGACTGTACTCGTGGTTTAGATACATGAAAAAGAGAAGCAAATTTCAGGTAAAGTAAATATATATATAATTGTAATTAAATATTGTGGGAAAGTGGGTCTATTGGCAAAAGTTTAAATTTATAACTCACCTTTAGCGACATGAAGCACAAAGAGGAAACAAATATCTTCATATCTTTTAAAATTAATTCAACTCAAAGAAATAATAAAAAATTATTAATTTTAAAATCAATGAAATCTCAACAGCTAAACTGATGATCAAGATGATGAAAATCATACAAACCTGTCAGTCTAAGAGTCTAAACATGTATCTCCAGCAGAGGTCACTATATGAAAGACTAAAGCTGGAGCAAACACACATAATCTCTTCTTTAAGAAAAATATCTACTGCAAATTAATCCCCTCTGCCTGCTGTTGTGATCACATACAGTACTGTATATCCCCCACATCCTTTAAAAATGACAATAGAATTGATTCAGAATTTTTTTTATTAAACCAAATACTAATAATATGCAAAGCAAAGGAAAAAATAAAGGAAATAAAATGAAAAAAAAAATGGGGGAAAAATGAATGGCATCCTCCTCATCAGACGTCAGTTCCAGCATTGCACAGTTCTCTCTCTGCATCTGTTTAAACGACTCTACACCTGGACTCCAGAAACTGCCAAATACACCATACGTTAACCTCTAAAAACACTCAGAGATGTACTGAACTTAATACATACAGTAGATGAATTTCTATACTTACTTATCTTTGTCTGTTTTTAGCCCGTCTTAATGGAGTCTCTTAGCTCTTTGCTTTCCTGGCCGAGACAAAGAGTATTTCTTCTGCAATGTCTCATAGTAAGTCCTGTAACGTGTTGGATAAAAAGAAAAATAGATAAGTGACCCTAAAATTATTAGAGGGACAAAAAATGAAAATAATGAAAATAATTACAATAACATTTTCTGATTACCCTTTATGCACTCAGGGTCTGTATCTGCAAAAGTGATATTTAATTCTTCCAGTAGATATGTCATCACTGCCTGATTATGAGGTAAACTTATTTTTTCCCATACCCATATTTGTCCGGATACAGATTTTTTCATCCAGTGTGTCATTAAAAAGTAATCAGTTACATTACAGGCATTTTACATTTGTTTTTTTAATCTCCTTATACATCTGAGTAGTTGGGGGTTAAGGGCCTTGCTCACAAGCTCAACAGTGACGATGTGGTGGTTGAACCTGGGATCTTCCGAACCATAGTCCTATGCCTTAACCACTGAGCTACCTACCCCTGGCCCCATGATTCCTCATGCATGTTGTTTCAGTCAAGACCTTTATAATTATTCTACCATCATCACTCAGCGAAGTTTGGTCCATAACCTGTTAACTACTAATACCGCACAGACATACACACTGTGTGACACATGCACAGTCAAACCGAATAGGTGAGATAATGGTATAACACCAGGAATAACAGAGGGGGCAGGGCTTGTATGACGATGTTTCACACACGCACACACTAATGAATTGGGAATGACTGCTGTCATGACAGTTCAATTTTACCCTCTCCTACCGACCAGGGTCTAAGAACGCCAAGCCGGACACCCTTTCGAGGCTATTTATGACCACCCAAGACCCTGACTATTTTGCCACCCCCCTGCCTGCTCGCCATGGCCGAGCTCAACATCGAAACCAGTGTCAAGCAAGCCCTATCTCATGAACCAAGCCCAAGCAATGTGCCCCCTAACCGTCTCTTTGTTCCCCTCGTTCTGCACTCTCAAGTCCTGGCGTGGGCCCACAGCTCTAAACTCTCAGGCTCCACCAGATCTCTGGCACTAGCCCAGCAGCGGTTTTGGTGGCCCACCCTCAAGGAGCGTTTGTTGCAGCGTGCGATGTCTGCATAAGATCCAAGCATGTCAACACGGCCCCAGCTGGCTTCCTCAGACCCCTGCCCATCCGTCATCGCCCCTGGTCCAACATTGACCTGGACCTCGTCACCGGGCTACCCCCATCCACTGGCCACACCTGCATCATGACCGCGATTGATCGGTTCTCTAAAGCTGCTCACTTTATCCCCCTACCAAAACTTCCATCCGCCAAGGAGACTGCCGAGCTCATGATCAACCATGTATTTAAGCTCCACGGCCTGCCCAAGGACATTGTTTCTCTCTCAGTTCTGGAAGGCATTTTGTAAGCTCATCGGAGCCACCCCAAGCCTGTCATCAGGATTTCACCCTCAATCCAATGGGCAGACGGAGAGGAAGAACCAGGCCCTCGAGGTCGCCCTGAGGTGCATGACCTACTGGGATGTCACCTCGTGGAGCAGATTTCTGCCCTGGGTCGAATATGCCGAAAACTCTCTAGTCTCTACTTCTACTGGGCTGTCTCAGTTCCAGTGCTGCCTGGGTTACCAACCACCATAAAGGCGCTGCTACGACAAAGCAAAACTTACAAGGAACAAACAGACCGTAGATGCTCTCAGGCCCCCAAGTACAGGATAGGGCAGAGAGTCATGCTCTCCATCAGAGACCTCCCTCTAAAGACCCTGTCTCGCAAACTTTCACCCCGTTAAATCGGCCCCTTCACCATAACCAAGATTGTCAATCCTTGCGCGGTCAAACTCTTGCTTCCCTCTATGATGCGACGGATAAATCACACATTCCACGTGTCCCAGCTACGTCGTCTCGCCTCATGCCGATCAGGGACCACGCCCCCACATCTTTATACAATCATTATCCACGCTTGGATTCATATCGTTCTGCCCTGCGCCCATGACAAGTAAAATATATGCAGTCTGATAATAGAACCTACAGTAAATAAATAATGGTCTTAGTTAATTAACAAAGCATATCTGTAGAGCACTCAGCTGCTACAACTTTGATTCATCGTGCAAACATCATCCGGTGAGCATTTTGGATTAAATGCCAACGTCTTAATATTACTCTGCTGATTCTCATTCAAACACTGATGATCTCCTCCATCATCTACAGTCAGCTGTAGGATCAAGACAATAATATTTCCTGAAGCATCATCATTAACGAGCTGAACCCAGATGCTGTAGCATTGATTCTCATCAGTGGGATAGATGGCATTAAATCAACAACATTTGCTGTTCTAAATGACCATGTGAGATTCGATGCTTTATCCTGTCGATCAGTGCAGGAGCACAGCAGCACTACACTAAACCTGAAGACTGCATGTAAAGGTACAACCCGGATAATTAAAAGAGTGTATCAGGTTAATCTGAATCCAGATGTTTACAATATCATCCTGCACTATTCATAACTCAATTATTTATACATTCACATCCTGAAAATTACCACACTATAAAACCACACATTATAGAATAGATATCATTAAATCATGTAAATTTATATCAAACAAGAACATATATTCCAAAAAGGGAAAGACAGCCAAAATCTGATTTCACTTTTTAACATTTGGACTACCAGCATGTAATGCCTATAGGATCATGTACTGTATCTCTGTTAGACCATGCACAAACAGAAACACAAACCAAGTGTCACGTTTCAGGTGTCTGGGTTGACGGCGTGACATAAATGCAGAGGCAAAGTGGTGGTTTTAATGTTCTTTTAATGATTATTGACACAAAAGAAAAACACAATTGAACTAGAGCACACCAAAATCTTTTGATGCAACCACTCCTGTAATAACAAGTCACTCGAATTTAACCTTAACAAATGCTAGATGCCAAACCGAACTAAAACAGGCAATTTATAAGGATCAAACTAATGAGTCACCTCGGTTCAGGTGCGTGCTCTCATCACCTGAACAACGAAACTACAAAACATGAACATAGTTGTTGGGCGATAAGCGCCCTCTAGGGGTTAACCCTTACACAAAGAAAGTTAAGAACCTATATAATATAACTGTACTGTACTGAATGTTGAATTGGTTTTACATTTTACTTTACTCAAATCACTACAATAGATAATATTTTAGTATTTTTTTGTTTGTTTGTTTGTTTCTTTGTTTAATTTAAACCCATAACCCGCCTTAGGACGAGCCCACTGAATACCACCTATACTGACAACTGGATCATAATCGCGCTTCGTAACTCACCCATTTAAATTTGTGTGTTTGAAAAAAGCGAGAATTGAATAAAAGAAACTGTTCGAGCACTGCAACAAACCTCCATCTCTATCTGTGTCTCTGCCCCCCACAGCTTAACAGCTTTACAATAGATAAACTGAGACTTGTGATGAAACTTTTGGTGAATTAAGCCATAAGTGACATTTACAGAAGACTACAGTACGGTGATGAGACTACTAGCTGCACATTTGAATGGTGCTAAATGTACACCTTTTGCAATGCATCTTGAGCATAATCCCCCATGGCTT
Organism: Channallabes apus; assembly: GCA_030522415.1. Taxonomy (NCBI): domain Eukaryota; kingdom Metazoa; phylum Chordata; class Actinopteri; order Siluriformes; family Clariidae; genus Channallabes; species Channallabes apus. The sequence goes on along the minus strand of CM060107.1, from coordinate 51,244,406 downwards.
GTTGTTTGGGCAAAGAGAGGGAGAGATTCGATGGTATGGTGGTATAGTGTCTGGTAGGGGTCTGGGTGGTGGTAGCTCACTAGTTTTGGGCTTCCTGAATAAATCTTGGAACTCATAATAGATCATGGGGATGTCTGTAGGAGCTTGTGGCTCAAGACTCTTTAGGTTGAGGCTGTGATTAGATGAAAACAGATATTTGTTCAATAAGATGACAATTTTGTGATTTCCTTTTGGTAATTGAGGGCCTTGAGGAGGCATCCACGGATATCCCAGAAGGATGGTTTACGGTTTTGCAGTAACAATGATGAGGAGGGGAATGACTAAATTATGTAGAGGCCTGGATTGGAGTTGGAAGGGCTTGGTATAATGGTATCCTCCAGCACTACTGTAAATCTTTAAGTTGAATGTTGAATTGTTGTATTGGCTGTGTGGGTATTATAATGATGGTATTGAGGTACATGAAATTCCTCGCTTAAAATCACTGAATGATGAAAGAAGAGGGACTTTAATCATTTAGTTAAAAAATCCCATCATTTAGATGGGAGTAAATGAATGGTGGAGTAAAAACTAAGATGGAGTCACCACAGAAATATGAATGGAGGTACACGTTCTCGCAGTGAGGCTGGGTTTGAAAGGAATGTGGGCAATGTGTTATAAAATGCTTTATAAAAAAAAGAAGACCTTAAGACTATAAATAGGGCGTAAGGTAATAAAGAGGTCTTAAGTGAGATATTTTGGGTTTTAAAGACCTTCAAAAGTTGATCTGAGAGCTTGTCTAAATGCAATTTGCATATGTACTATTGACTTCCCCAAATAAAACATGTAATAGCACAGTTTACAGTAAGAAACTGAACAATTAGAAAGAATCCTCACATATGTCACAATCATCACAGACTACCTGAATTTGTTGAATAAATTTTTATTTTTCACGAGTAAATAAAAATGTACATAACATACTGTAACATGTGTAACAGGTTCCTTCCCTATCTTTCCATCCTCCCTTCTTTAACCCTCCCTTCCCCAATTTTTCCTAAATAAATTACTCTTTTTCCCACCTCGCCCCCTGTCCGTGCTTTATGGTGCTGCCCGTTCAACATACAGTAGGGCCAAACCTGTTACACATACATGGAAATCATTTTTGTCTATTTTAAACTTTGTAGGCATTTTCAACAAAGACATCTCTGACATAGAAAAACACTTAATAAAATTATAATCTTAATATATAACTTATAAAAGAATAAAAAAAATAAGTGCCAGGTATGGTGCAACATACAGTAATAATAATAATAATAATAATAATAATAATAATAAAAAGGGGAAGAAGAAGAAAAAATAAGGTAGCAAACTGTAGATAATAAGAGAAAAATGTGAGTGTGCATGTATGTGGTTGTGTGTGCGAGTGTGTGTGTGTGTGTGTGTGTGCATGTATGTGGTTGTGTGTGCGAGTGTGTGTGTGTGTGTGTGTGTGTGTGTGTGTGTGTGTGTGTGTAATATATTAGGTCATCCTCCTATTATCTTCAGTCTATAGCTTTGTGGCCTCTGGTCTGGGCATGCGCCTTGTTTACTGTAGCATAGGTCACATCTTCCTGCACACACACACACACACACACACATGCATGCACAATTTTCATCCAATACAGTTTCTTTTTCAGTGCAGTAATATATACAAAAACGTTTATATTTCACTGAATAAAATATATCTGACGTTCAAGTCAACCCGGGACTTGTGATCAACTTTCTGGTAAATAAAGGCGTAAACATGTGACTCTTAGCTCACTCTTAGCAGAAATGCCTGATGCTTGAAAATCGTGAGATAACTTGTGGAAGAGACTCATTTGTCTGTGTCAGCTTGACAGACAATCCTCAACCAACACTATTTACATATGACAAGAACTCGATTCTAACAAGTAGCAATATATACATCTTTCCGTCATTAATGGAGTTCCTGGGAGGCCAGCATTTTAGTGAAGCCAAGGCAGTCCAATCATGGCTCTGGCATACTAAGAAAACCTCCTACCTTGTTGGTATCCAAGCACTAGTGATCACATTAGTGTCACAGAGCATTATATAGAGAAATAAGGTGAGTTATATTATTAATTTGTATAATTATGTCATGTTTACAATTAATAAAATAAAGGTGTAAATATAAACACAAAAAAATTCTATCATGTAAATCCACTGAAACACAAACCTGTTTGTCAACTGTTGTTCCTTTCATACTGACATACAGCACATTCTCATCATCCTGTAGAAACACACACACACAGTAAACTCAAGTGACTGTAAGACACTAAACATTTTTCACCAACAGAGGGCGCTATATAGATAAGGCTAAAGTCAGTATGTAGACCCACTGAAACACAAGCCTGTTTGTCAAGTGTGTTCCCTTTCATACTGACATACAGAACATCCTCATCATTCTGTAGAAACACACACACAGCAAACTCAAGTGAGTGTAAGACACAAAACATTTTTCACCAGCAAAGACTGCTGTAAATGAGGCCAAAGCCAGTATGTACTGTAGACCCACTGAAACACAAACCTGTTTGTCAACTGTGCTCCCTTTTATACCGGCATACAGCACATCCTCATCATTCTGTAGTAACACACACACACACACAAACATACAATAAACTAACGTGACGGTAAGACACTTAACATTTTTCACCAGCAGAGGCTGCTATATAAAAGACTAAAGCCAAAGCAATATATATCCATATCCATATAGGAACCTCTGTAGTCCAATTTGGGACGGGGAGACCAGTGGTGACCATTGTATTTATTCCCATTTTTATGATCATGGTAGAAATTCCGGTCAACATTCACAGACTATGGACAATCTGGGAATGCAAATTGGACTATGGGAGGAAACCAGAGTACCTTGAGGAAACCCACCAAACATGGGGAGAACATGAAAGCCCCATGCACAGAAGTTAAGAATCAAACCTGGATTTTGGAGGGGCAAAGCGACAGTGCTAACCACTAAGCCACCAGGCCACCAAACATTAACAGTGATCAGCCATAACAATAAAATCACCTGTCTAGTATTGTATAGGTAAAAAAAACTACGATGAACCACAAGGCTTGGACTCAGCAAACCCTTGAGAGGTGTGCTGTGGTATCTGGTATTAAGGTGTTATCAAAAGATCCTTTAAGTTGCACGGTGGGGCATCCCTGGATTAGACTTGCCAGCCCAGAATATCCCAGAGGTGCCCAATCAGATTGAGACCTTCCTATCATAGACAGAAGTAACTTTATTTTTTAATCAAATTGTATTAGTTCTTTTGTGAGATTTCCTCAATCAGGCTGGTCTTTGCTTCCCATGCAGATTAATAAGCTTTGGATGTCTATGATGTTCATGGATGTGCATGGTGTCACCAGTTCACCTGTTGTCCTTCCTTGGACTATTTTTGGTAGGTACTGAAGTATCTCAGATCATTCGATTGGCCATTCGTCCATCTTTTAACAACTTCAAAAAATGTTGTCTAATGTTTCCCATCCACTTACAGGTGTCAATATAAGGAGACAATCAATCAGCGTTATACACTTCACCTGTAGGTTATTTTAATGTTATTGCTGATCAATGTATACTCTCTTTTTTTTTTTAATCTACTAATCCACTCTGCTTGCTGTTGTAATCATTCACATTTCATAAATCATATAATTTTTAAATATTATTCAATGTCATTCAATGTTTAGCAGCTGATTATGGCTCACAGAGTGTTCCTTAGGTGCTTTCCCGGCCGGTTTCTTGCCAGCTTTCCATGTCACAGCTGCATACGTCACATCATCACTATCCTGCGCAAACAAAAACACACAGCAAGAGGTTACTGAAGTTAATTGAGTATGAATTAGGATGAAATTTTAACACTGTTATTTTTCCCGTTGTCTGTTTACATGTTCTCTATCTACTTCCTTATGTGTCTATAGAGGTAGGTGATGCAGATCCCCACTTTTTAGCCGTTTAACAAATTTTAATTGTCATGAAGTCCTTTATAAGTCCACATTAAGCAAATGTATTTGGCAAAGTTTAGCTGATGTTCTAGAGAGCTAATTAGTAAATTAATCCTGTTTTACAAGTCTGGTTTAATTTTTCAATAATTATAAGAAACTTTTCCCTGGTATCACACATTTAGAAACAAATAGTAGCACGACAGGTTGAACAGATCACCTTATTATTGTCTTGACATGATTTAGATGAGATAATTGTCATCATTCTCAACGAAACAACAGATCAAAGAAATTTTTTTTTATCGAAGAAGCGTAAAAGAAACATCTATCTCCATCCATCTAGAACCTCTGTAGTCCAACTAGGGACTGTGCAGGCCAATGGTGACCATTGTATTTATTCCCATTGTGTATGACCGTGGTAGGACCTCTGCTGAACACTCACACATGCAGTTACACACTACGGGCAATTTGGGAACTCCAATCAGTCTAATCTGCATGTCTCTGGACTGGGGGAGGAAACCGGAGTACCCGGAGGAAACCCACCAAGCAGAGGGAGAACATGCAAACTCCATGCACACAGTCCCTACAAGGGCATCGAACTCGGGACCTGGAGGTGCAAGACTACAGTGCTCAGCACTAATGCTGCCATGAAAGAAACAAGTGACACTTGACAATTCAAGTTGAGTTAAAGGGAGGAATATACAGTATCTCACCTGTCCTTCTTCACTTCTCTGTTCCTTGCTCTTCTTCTGAGCTGCGATATGAAACAAAGCAGAGTGAGAACTGCAGACAAGATTTGAAGGGTTCTTTTGGTGTGTGTGTGTGTGTGTGTGTATGTGTGTATGTTTGTCTTCATACCTCTGTATGTCCAGCAGAGGACACATATAAGTAGGAGCAGCAACACCAGCAGAGTAGGAAGCAGGATATAAAGATACCAAATAATATCCGAAAGCACTTCATGTGCTGTAATTATAAAGAAGAAAAAAGAAGAGGAAGAAGCCGTTATGTATATGTGTAAAAACAACATCAATATGGCATGTGGTTCATTGATGTGTTTATATAAACTATCACATTTCTACCAATTGGCAATGTGGCCTGACATGAGGCAGAGTTTCTGTTACCAACCCAAATCTAGTTATTTTCCAAAAACAGTTTGTGACATCATGTTTAATTTCCTAAAGTAGTAAAATGACATTTATATTACCTTCCTCACATGTAGTACACTGTAAAAAATAAATAGTACATTTTACGGTAAAAAAAAAAAAACGGCAGCTGTGGTTGCCAGAATTCTACCGTAAAAAAATACGGTAGCACCGTTATTGCACTGCGGAAAAAATAATAAACCGTAAATTTTACGGTAAAAAATGGCAGCCGTGGTTGTCAGAAGTTTACCGTAAACATTTTTTACAGATTAAAATATATATATTTTTTTTACGGTTTATAACTGTCTAATGAACATGTTTATGTTGTTATAAAAACAGTTTATTCCCGCCAAATTCCAGGGTTTACATTGTAACAAATACGGATCATAACCATGTTTTTTACAGCTCTGAACTGTCTAATTTAAAGATTTATGTTGTAATAATAATGGTTTATTTCCATCTTTTTTACAGCTCAGTACTCACACACTCTCACCCATCGTCTATACAACTTTATCCTATATATGGGGGGGGGGGGTGACTAGTACCTGGAGGAAACCCACCAAGCACGGGGAGAACATACAAACTCCATGCACACAGAGACGGGAATCGAACCCGGACCCTGGTGGTGGAAGGCGACAGTGCTAACCACTACACTACCATACTGGCTACACAATTGCTGTCGTTGTTGTTGGACTATTTGTTTTATTATGAATAACCACAGTGACTTCATTCAGCAATTCTGTGAAAGCATCATTTTATCACACTAGCTGGAGCTAAAAGAGATAGAAGTTACATTGCTAAACATTCGGATTTTACCGTTAAGAAACTATTAAGAGGACTTTTATACTAATTGATGAATACAAACCTAAATCAAATCATCAAAACCCATCAAAAGTTATTAAAGACTCGGACATCAGCACGGTCCCATGTATTATTTAATAAAGACAGCAAAATTCTCAAAATCAAATATACAAATGTCAGGGTGGACATTTTTTTTGGGCAGACAATCTAAGTACGGCGGTGGCGGCGGGTGAAGTGGCGTGTGCTAGCGGCTAGCGTGCTAGCGGCTGTCCTCGCCACAGTCATCAAAGGGTGGAATACCATTCACAAATATGTAGTCCTTGGTTAATGTAAATTAGACGGCTATAAACCGTAGAAAAAACTATTAATATCCGTTAAATATACAGTATAATGAGTGCAGTACCGTACAAACAATAACGTTGCTACCGTATTTTTTATGGTAAATTTCTGGCAACCACAGCTGCCAGTTTTTTACCATAAAATTTAAAAGTTTATTTTTTACAGAGCAGATATTTTTCTGATTTTTAAACTCTATCAACAAAGGTTTCGTAAAATATAAACTGATGCTTCATGATATTAGTAACAAATACCTTCTCTGAGAGTTTCCTTTTTATAAATACAGTATAGCATACAGTATAGCATTTTACTGCAATAAACCATATTTTCATCTGTTTTTAACTGTTAAATTTAAGGTCTTACTCTGTAAAACTAATTACAGTTTTTCACTGTAAATTCTACGGTTATCCCAAGTTTTGTGAAATACGGTTTTATTCTGTAGCATTTATACGGCATTTTACTGTTAGAATTACGGACAGTTTTTACAGTGTAGAGTGTGTATCTGTTTTGCTGTTACCTGGTGAATTTGTGCCACCTAGAGGAAAGAATAGACTTTAGAGGAATACATTTCAGTTTCTCAAGTGTTTTGTTTAATACTAAGTACACAACAATAATTTAATAAGCCGTACTAACAAAGTCTTCAGTACAGTGTTATATTTACAGACTGTATGTTATTTATTTACAGTATATGAATACACTTCATTTGTATCATTAGGATTTTACATTTTATTGTCTACAGATGCTAAGATTGATAACAAGAACTCGTAGAACTCATGGACATTCTACAACATTAAATGTAACTATAAAAAGTACAATATGTTCAAAAAGTACAATATGTTACAGGACATGCTGTAATTGGGAAAATAATCTTTTGTAGTTGTAGCAATAAATTTGCTGATTTATATTATACGATTGTTGATTGTTTTTCCTGTAACAACATGACACCAAGTGCTTTATTGCTCAATTATTAAACTGATCTAACTTACTTCCTGTCTTTGGTTTGGTGCTGACTGTAGTTATACTGCCACCATGTGGCCGTGTTGCATTGGATGTAATTGTTCTGACAGCATTTGGACTTTGTGTGATTAAAGTGGCTAAAGGGTAAACACAAGAGAAAAGAAAGCTGATTATTTTCCAAATACAGAATGCCCTGTCATATTTTATGTCTCAATTTATAATTGTATTATTATTATTATTATTATTATTATTATTATTATTATTATTATTAAGCTAATTCCCTACTTTCGTTATATTTCTATAGATTGCTACATATTCACAAACCAGTAAACGCTTTTAATAACTCATAGTCTGCTGTAAGGTCTACATATGTTTCTGTAACCCTGGTAGTCGCCTCCAGAAGGCAATCTACGCAGCTGGACTATGACAAGCTACAGTACAATGTCCTGCAATCAATATGTGGTGGTTCCGTGTCACATTAAAGGAACGTTTAACCTAGACGTCATCATTCTACTGCATCTTCACAAGCGACACGGAATCGGTGACACACAGCAAGTTATGATTTTGAAACCATAGTGGTTAATAGCAAAAAAAAATTACATAAGAATTGTTTTGTTATGTGTTAAGAATTGTTATGTATTAACCTGTACTATCAAAGACTTCATTTTTATTATGTATTTATATTATTACACTCACTCTAATTTATGTATCTGCATTGTTTATAGATACTATAGCTATAAGTATAAGAGGAACTTGTGTCATGGATGTTATTTATGGATTGTTTTAAAGAATAAAGGAATATAACATTTCAGGACATGCTGTGATTAACAAAAATCTCTTGTTGATTGTTTTTCCTGTAACAATATGACGCCAAGTGTTACATATTAAACACATCTAACGTACCTTCTGGCTTTGATGTGCTGCTGGCTGTAGCTGTCCTGCCACCATTTGGTCTTGTTGTCCTGGCTGTGGTTTTAGTGAGCACTAGAGGAGCTAACACACACACACACACACACACACACACACACACACACACACACACGGAATGTGAAATATCTGTGCATCATTACTGTGATCGTCAGGACACGAACACTTGTCACTTGTTTGGATTAAAATGAGATTCAAGATCAATTAAAAATATTACAATGACATTAAAACATTAAGATTTTCAGTAATACTGTAAGCACAAATCTAATATTTTTTCAGTCACATTCATGTTATAAATATATATTCAGTGTATTTATAAGTTAATGTAACAACAAAACATTTACTTTACCTGTTACTGTGAGGTGGACAATAATTAAGCCAGTATTAATACCCTCACACCGATAATCTCCTGCATCCTCTACAGTCAGGTGTGAGATGGTTATAGTAAAGTTTCCTGGATCATTACCATTAACCCGCTGAACTCGACCGCTGTGACGATTAGTCACATCAGTGGGATAGATAGTGTCAGTAAAATAATGAGCATCCTTGTTTCTATATTTCCAGTTGAAACCGGCTGCTTTATGCTGTGAATCATTGCAGGAGCACGACAGCTCTACAGACTCTCCTGATGATTTTGTCATATAAACTTGTTTACTGTTCAAGATACAACCTGTACAGGAAAAAAGAGTTTATCATTCCAGATGTTTATAATATCAGACTGCACCATTCATAACTCATCTTCATCATCTTCTTTAATGCTTATCCTATACAGGGTCACATTTAGCCTGGAGACTACATCAAAGTACAGATGGATAAGATCCAAAAACATATAGTGAAAACAATACAAGGCAAAGAATTAGAATGCACTTAAATGGTCAAGTCAGTCACCTGACCTCAAATAAAAAAATCATATGCATTTCACTTACTGAAGATGAAAGCGAAGGTATAACAACACAGAAACAAGCAGAGCAGCGACTAAATGAAGCCGCAGTAACACAAAGACAAAAGCAGCTCAAGGAAACACACTGAGAGATTTTATGCAATAATATACAGTATTAGACCTTTTGAATAAAAGAGGGTTGGGAGGTGTAGTGTGCAGTAGCCATGTTTGTAGCTTGGTTTAAAAATTGGGAATTACAGATTTAAACTGATGATTCAGGCTGTTGTGTGACTTGGACGTGTAATTATATACAGTAATAATGGATTTGACATGTTCATATTTTATATAGTTTAATCATAGGCAGAGTTTGACATTTACAGACTTTTTAAAACTTATTCAAAGTATTCTATGCTTTTATGCATAGGTTTTTACATGAGTGCAAATCTGGTAAAAATGAAACATCACTTGATTTATATTGGACGGCTAGGCTTTTATTTTCTGAGTTCTCTTTTTTTAGTGCACACACACTAAACAGTGTTAAAATGAAAATTATGAAATACGCATATTCACTATTATTCAATTCAAGAGTGCACACACATGCATGCTCACACACACGCACACACAATTAGAAAATGCTCATTAGACATGCGGAAGATATTAAATAACTAACTTTTTCTGCATCCTGTTGTTTTGTAATAAATACGTTTTTGAGCATTCAAGTCATACGGTATGTGACTCCCGATGTGCCATGTCATATAACATGAGTGTTTGAAAATGCATTTATTATAAAAAAGAAACATAATAGAAATCAGTATAATTCATGTATTTTATTTTATATAACTTATTCAGTTTGGCTGATTATCAGAAGTCAACATATTATAAATAGTTAAGATTAGAAACCCTTAGAAACAAAAGGAGATACTGTAAAGCAGATTAGTGAACATGAAAGGGCAGAAACGCTGATACTAGGGATGGGATGAGAATCGGGTGGCCAACAGTGGTATTACCACAGAAACGCGTACTGGATGAAATAATCAGTATTTTCCTCTTATATATGTATATAAATGTTTTAGGTTCAAACCTTTTTACTAAACATCATTACTGACATAAATTTTAAGCGATTGAAAGTTTTAACCATTTAAACATGAAAAGAACAAGAAAATAAGCATCGTATACAATCAAACAAGAACCAACAACCACACCCCAAGCATTAAACAAAAAGAAACATTATTTCATCTTCTATACCGCTTTATCCTGTATTTAGGGTGGTGGGGACCTGGAGCCTATCCCAGGAGACTCAGGGCACGAGGCGGGGTACACCCTGGACAGCGTGCCAATCCATCGCAGAGCACACACACACACACACACACACTCATTCACACACTATGGTCAATTTAGGAACGCCAATTAGCCTAACCTGCATATCTTTTGGACTGTGGGAGGAAACCGGAGTACCCGGAGGAAACCCACCAAGCACGGGGAGAACATGCAAACTCCATGCACACAGAGACAGGAATCGAGCCTGGCCGGGGAATCGAACCCGGACCCTGGAGGGGCAAGGCGACAGTGCTAACCACTACACCACCGCGCCGCCCAAAAAGAAACAAACAAACTAAAATAATAAAATAAAACAAAAAATAAATAAAAATAGAAAATTGGGTGGGAAAAAAGGGGAAAAAAGGAAATAACTAAACTAAACAGAAGGGAGAGATTTGAGAGATTTAAAATATGAGATAAAAGATTGCCATTTCTTAAAAAAGCTACTCATCCCAGAGCATCTAATCTTTTCTAGTTTAAGAAAGAAGATGGTACAGTGGGGCAAAAAAATATTTAGTCAGCCATCAATTGTGCAAGTTCTCCCACTTAAAAAGAGGAGAGAGGCCTGTAATTTTCATCATAGGTACATCAGAACTATGAGAGACAAAATAAGAAAAGAAATCCAGAAAATCACATTGTATGATTTTTAAAGAATTTATTTGCAATTTATTTTTTAACGGGGAAGCATTCACTACTAAATCAATGCTACTAAATCAGGTGTACTTCACTTACCACCACTTTATGTCAGTTGTTAAAAGTTTTAACAACTTAAAATAACTGAGCAACTGTAACCAAGTATTTAAAGCCATTTTAATATAACTAGTCAATAAATGTCAATAATGGCACAAAATTTAATTTGAGACTGTCATAACAATGCTTCCTCAGAATTAGGGCTTCTAGCTAAAGTAAATGCTTTTATCTTCCTCTTGATCCTCAATACTGGATGATGATGATACATATTTATACTGTATGAAGCCCAAGGAATATCTGCACAGTCGAAAAACCATAACTGTCCCTCTCTCATATGACAGAAATTATGAAATATTAATGGAGGAGGGTCACTGTGGTATGTGAGCTTTTGCCATGAAACATTGATCAAAATGAAAATACACTCTCTCTCTCATATATACTGTATATACAGTACACTACCGTTCAAAAGTTTTAGGTCACTTTCTAACTCCATGATGGTTCCTGATGTTTATTTCTTTCTACATTGTAAAGTTTTGCTGAAGGCGTCCAAAAAACTGCATGAATCTCCTTTGAACAGTTGATATTGAGATGTTTCTGCTACTTCTGCTCTGTAAAGACTTCATAACGCCTCTAATCTGAGCTGCTGTTAATTGGTCATTTTTCAGGCTGATAACTCTAAATGAACTTCTCGTCTGCAGCAGAGGGAGGTTTTGGTCTCGTCCTCCTGGGACGGCCTTCATGAGAGACAGTTTCATTATGGTGCTGGACGGATTTTGCAAATGCACTTGACACAATACTGTTCTTGCAGGAACTATTACAGAAAGGCCGACCTCTGTGTCTTAAAATAACAACTAACTGGTGTTTTTCTTGTTGTTACGTAATTTAGTGTGTAGAATGAGTGTTTAGCACTAGCATGTATTAGCGTGTACCATCAGCCGGGTGAATAGGGTTGAAGTCGTGCGACATTCAAACATAACCTTTAGTGTAGATTGATAAACATTATTAGTGTATTATAATTGTTTCTAACATTCACACAAATTAACCAACAATTCTGGAATATTTTTCCCTAAAAATTTGTAAGGCTTATCATCAATGGATTCATCTTACAGTATTTACCATAAACAAATTCACAGTTAACACTTCCTGGTCTGGATATTTAGACTCTGATTGCTCAGTTTGAATCACCTGACCAGATATAGATACGCTTCGTTTGCTCCGCACTGCCCCTAGTGGGAAGGATGTGTCACAGAACTATATATTTACCGCACACTTCCACTAGAGGAACTGTAGAGCAAATACACCTGGTGGTGGGGGGGGGGGGGGTAACCCCAATCCCTACCCCCACCCACTGGCACACAGTCTTACTGGGGACCTTTTTTTGGGGGGGGGGGGGGGGGGTTCATATCAGTACACTTTTTTGGCTTGCTGAACACGTTTAGAATGCTAAAACAATTGGGGACTGTATGTCCCCAATTGCAGAGAGGTCCCCAATCGACTGGTGTGTACTCTAATATTTGTCCCCAATTTTCACACACACACACACACACACACACACACACACACACACACACACACACACACACACACACGCACGCATGCATGCAATCATGCAAACACACACACACACACACACACACACACACACGCACGCATGCATGCAATCATGCAAACACACACACACACACACACACACACACACACACACAGACTATACCTAAAGCAATGTAAAAGTGCCGTTACGTTTTTTGCATACATAAGTGCCAGTTATCTATACAATGGGTTATTTGCGTTATATAATTGTACAGTATGTACTGTATGTGTGTGTGAGTTTGTGTGCATGTGCATGCATGTAAGTCTTAGGCACCCTGTTTTTTTTTGGTTTTACAGACTTATTTATTTTATTAATTTCTTTTTAAGTAGCAAAAAAAAAACTTGATTTCCAAACATTCCCAGTATTCCAGGAAAAAAATTTATCTTACGGGAAAATATAGCTTGGCCAGAAAAGAAAGCACCAAATAATGCAAAAATCACTTTTCATACAAAAAAAGAAAGAAATCTTTAGAGTTTTGCTGCATCAAAAATGAAGCAGGCGCAACACGTCCTCAGAGGACCTGAGTGCCGTTCTGCAGGATGTTCAATGAAACTAAGCAGCTCATCTCCTTATAAAACTCCATAAACTCTACCTGAGACAATATTTGTTTCCTTTTGAATGTAGAAATGTTTTTTTAAGACATCATTGCTCTACAGCAGTTATTTGCATCGTCATTCGCACAGTACTATAAAAAAAACCTGTACATAATAGTTTAAAATTATAATCTACCTTTAAAATACTTACAATGAAGAGTTTTAACTCAATTTTTTTAAACTCACGTAGCAAAAAACAAAATGAAAGAAAAGAAAAAATGCTTCTGCATTGACATCCTTTGGAGGTGACAGACAAAACACCAGAGAGAACCACAGAGAGCTGTGAACTTACTGATACATGCTGAATGTTTTATAACAATATTATTATATAAAACTAATTCACTTTAACGTCTCAAAATAACTAAATTATGTATCTTACAATATTTTATTTTTGTACCAAGAATTATCAAAAGAAAGTAAACACACAGACATATACTTACAACCTATATAACAACTTTGTACTTAGAACAAAATAACTTTTTTGTATTGCATAAAGATGAAAAACATCTATAGCTATTTAGTTGAGCTAAAAAATAATTTTTTATTCTTTTTAACCTTAAGAAAGAGCTAATATTACTAGTACAGTGTCTGACTGTTAATCTAACTCCAATATGGTTGTTAAATAGAAAAAAAAATATTATGCAAAAAAGTTTATATATCCTCACAGAAGTTATTATTATTATTTTATTATTACTGTTGAGCTGTACAGTATATATTTTGTATTTTTGAGTTAAGCCTTACAATCTTTAAACGTTGCAATAATATTTGAGGACAGTGATTTATTAATCTATCTATCTATCTATCTATCTATCTATCTATCTATCTATCTATCTATCTATCTATCTATCTATTTATTTATTTATTTATTTTAAATCCATTACTTTTGCATTACCGTGCATGTGTAATGCTCATGTCAGGTCAAAAAAGTCACTTCTTCTTTTTCTTTTTTCTGAAATGTTCTCACCAGCTTCTCTTTTTTTCTTTCTTTCATTTGAAATCATTAATCTTTTAATTTCACCAAAATAATAATAGCAATACAATAATAATAATAATAAAAAATAAAAAAAAAACGCAAAGTTTGCAAAAACCTTTGAATAACCCTGTGTCTTTACAGATAATCACTGAAAAATGGAAAAAAAGAGACAAAACAAAGCCTAAATGACAAATCATGAGTGTAATAATCATATTAGAAGAATTTTACACATGAAACTGCCAGAAGTTGAGAAGATAACGAAATCCTGACTCACCTTCTGCGATATGAAGAAAGATAAAAAGATAAAAACACGCCTGCATTTTTCCTGACTTGCAGCGACAGTAGCTAAATGACAGTTCAGTGTTCGTGCTGCAGAGTTTTGCTGTGCAACAGCTGTGGGTTTGTGACAAAGCCACTGGATCACATGGCCACTGACAGACTTGATGTTTTCCCCCCTCCTCCTCCCTCTCCCTCTCTCTCTCTCTCTCACCCACTCATTTACTAACTTTCCCACACTGTAAATTTCCCCTTCTTTTTTTAACACTGCTTAATGCAAAAACTATTTGATTTTAAACATATTCCCTTTACTATTAACACTGGAAGTATTCGCTGAGTCATAAAAAATTATTTGAAGCTGAATCAGTAAAAAAATTGTCATCTTGTCATTTGCACACAATATTAAGTAGTTCCTCTTTTTTGTTCCTTTTTCTTTTCTATTTTTCTATATACATACACATATAAAAAATGGGTGCATGTATTTCACAAGATTATTGAGAAGTTTTCTAATATATATATATATATATATATTATATTTTTCTAGATTTGTTTAAAATTAAATAAATAAAAAACACGTATCAATTAGTATTGTCACAAGTCTACGTAGACAAAAATTCTTGCATGTGGTCCACTATTTAAGAAATGGCTTATGCAGGACCAAACATATTGAAATCATGTTCAGTCCAGAGGAAAATGCTGAATCCCTTCTCTTATTTACAGACACATGTATTGTAGTGTTGACGCTTAGATAACAGTTTGTAAGAGGCAATGAGGTGGAAGTCTTGTGTCATGATTATTTAAAAACCCTCAGCAAATGCTTTGATGATTTCTCTTGCAGTTCATTGTTCCTTTTTCATTATATTAACCCTTAAAGCTCAGGGCCCGGTTTCTCGAAAGCTTCTTATCGCTAAGTAGTTCTTAAGTCGTACCTTAACCTCTCTCTTAACGTTATGGCGCATTTCCCGAAACGTTCTTACGCTAAGTATCTCTTAGCTAAGTCACACGTTCGTAAGGTTGGTCTGGACCAACCTTAACTCATACTTAGCGTAGTTTCAGCTCGAGACGCTAGTCGCCGCCACTGAGCAGCAGTCTTTATAAATCAGCGGTGTATGCAAACACATTATGGCACGTAATCAAAGTCGTATTAATGATGGAATATACTGTAGACCTGTTTAAGAATTTTATTTTATTTGATATCAGAACTAATAGAGTGACTTTTAATTAGCCTATTTCATAATGTGACTAATGCATTAAAATTGGCAATCACAATTAATATTAAACAGGTGGCGAACAATTAGGCAGCGATACAGCGTGGTGTTGTGTTAAACTGAAGATGGTGCGGTCCGTGGAGCCTTTAGACAAAACTTCAGCCCTTTTCGTATTTCCCCCATGGTCGTTATTAAAAAAATATTTTAATAAAAGTTTTGCCTTCCAAGGCAACAGATTATGGAGCTTGTTGAGCTGCTCAGACCTGCGCGTGCCAGACCAACGCGCCGTACTTACTGTACTTACTGTACTTACTGTACACTCCCCGTCCCGATGTCCAGCTGCTCACTGCTTTTTGTTTAAAATATGTTTCATTGCTCATTAGCCATTATCCATGACTTTATGGGTTTTTCTTTTGACAGGTTTATTTTTATGAAATTTGATTTAGTTAAATGAGAAAATAACCATGGGAGTTTCAAACTCCGCATCCATTCATGTTTCTGGGTGATTGTAATGTTTAATACCCCTACAGTATTCACTCATGCGGTTTGACCTGCAGGGTCTCGCGCTGTGGCCGTAGGCTTGATCATGATTGACGCCGAGTTTTTGCGCTGTGATTACGTTTCCATGTTTCCGCGTGAAAAATTCAACGTTTAGTTTTTTGCTGGTCCTCGCGGAAGCTTGCAGACTTTGTAGAACTTCGCGGAACGTTAAAGGAACGTCGCGAGCAATCGCGGCAGCTCACGGAGATGAGTCCGGCCACACAGGTGAGAGAGGGGTATTAGGCACCGTGATCCGCCTCGAGTGACCGGCGCCCGACGGTCCGCGAAGATCTACAAGGTCCGCGAGCTTCCACATGTTAAACATGTTTTTTTTTTTTTGCGTGGTAAAATGGAAACGTAATAACAGCACCAAAACTCGCGCCGAATCATAATGAACCGCACTTACGGCCCCGCGTGTGAGACAGGGGTATTAAACCTCCACTCTGTCATCTCATCGTATTCATTCCATAGTGCGCTATACAACCCCAACAACTGACACTTCACATTGTTTCTGAAGCTGGTGAAGAGTGTATCAGCTGTTTGTCCATCAACTATGATTGTAAACCCGGTTCGTTTCACCGCCACATGTTACATGAAAATATCAGTGATATTAATTAATTAATTAATTAATTAATTAATTAATATAAATTTATATATTTGTCTATTATGGCATGTTATTGTTAAGTTAACACATGTCGAAATAAACTCTATTAAAAGAATTTAGTGCAATGTTTAATTTGCATAGAAAGTGCCGTCTTTCTTAACGCTGTCATGAAACAGGAGTCAAAAATCGATTCCTGAGCCACCGATGTCCGCTAATTCAGGACCTTCACTGTAGACAGCGCCGCGTAACGTCGGACGTAAGAGGCAGCGACTTAAGAAGACTCCTAAGAGACAGTTCGAGAAATACTCTTAGAAAAGTTATCACTTAACGTAAGATATATCTTAAGAGTCTTCTTAGCGCGCGAATAGTGTGCGTTATCGAGAAACCGGGCCTTGATCAGTTTTTTTGGGGGGGGGGGGGGGGCTGGGGTTTGCAGCTGTGTTTTAATCATATCCTTTTTTTCATCACAATCCAGGCAAAATGATAAAATACATTTCATTTCATTTTGACCAACAACACACACGAGTGACCAAAAACTATTTTAAAAAATTGAAAATCCAATAGATGTTTTAATAATAAATTCTTGTCAAACACACACACACACACACACACACACACACACACACACACACTGATTAAACCTTATTTTCATAATAAAATTATAAAAACACTTAAAATATTTTAAAAAATATTGTTTTTGAAAATAATTTATCTATTATCAGACTTTTCAAGGAAACACACATACAAACACACACACACACACACACACACACACACACACATACACACACACACACACACACACACACACACACACTAAACCTTGTTTACAAATTACAATTATAAACACTTAATCAAACATTTGCTTTTTGATGTAAACAAATGACAAACAATACTGTCTACGCAGATTTATAATTGACTTTTATGAATTGTTGCCAAACAAACATACACACACACACACGCACACACACACACGCCCACACACACACACACACACAGGTTTAGCCGTATTTAACTAGTAAACCGTACCTCATAACAAAACGAAGTAAAATCTAATCCAAAAGCGCACACACACTCACCACGCACACACACTCACTCTCACTCACTCACTCACTCACTCATTCACACACACATTACATTATAACAAAATCGATTAAAATCTCATCCAAACACGTTTTTTGCAGAAGTGATGTCGCCATGCTTTATGCGCGTATATATGCGTGTATATATATATACAGTGGAACCTCAGATTACGAGCATAACTCATTCCGGAAGCGGGCTCGTATTCCAAAACACTCGTAACCAAATTTTATTTACCCATAACAAATAATGGAAACTCAAAGTATTCATTCTACAGCCAAAAAGATTAATACGTAAAAATAATAAATACAAAATATGAAGAAAAAATAAAATAAATTAACCTGCACTTTACCTTAAAAAAAAAGTAAAAATCAATCCTGATAAGTGTTTCCGTTTGTGCGCGCAGGTGCTGTGTGTGTGTAATGTGCCTGCACACACACACACCACATTAACGACTGTTTTATCGGAAAAATTTGCAAGGAACATTGCTAGTCACACTCGCGTGAGCGCATACTAACGGAATCACTGCTGTAAAGTAAAAAAAAAAAACAACAAATTAACCTGCACGCTTTACCTTTGAAAAGAATCGTGACAGAGCAGAGTTTCTGTGTAAGGCAGAGAGTGTGTGTGTATTCACCCAGCAGGGGAGACGATTACCTACAATTCCGCAGCACAAGAGAGAGAAAAAATTAGCCCAGTTGTGATGACGTGACGCTCTGTGTCAAAACAAGAAGCGCATACGTGATACATGATACTCGGTGCTCGTAAACCAAGACAATGCTCGTTTTTCAAGTCAAAATTTATTACAAATCTTTGCTCGTCTTGTAGAACACTCATAAACCGCGTTAATCGTAATCCAAGGTTCCACTGTATATAGATAAACCACGCATTTTCTGTTACCAGATAACATAATAAATCATATAATATCTATATCGTATACAAATATGCAAGAAATAATCAAAACAAAGCCAGGTTTCCAGGTATTAGTGACGCGCAGTACTGCGTAACAGTCCATTGTTGCACAATAGGTGCTCTTTCAGACACACACATTCACATACACTCACACACACCACTTCCGTTGTCACGTCGTGGAAGACTATAGAACAATAAAAATGTGAGCATTTTTGTGATTTAAATGGTTTTTGTGATGCAAAAAATTTACATATTTTTAAAATAATTATTACTTGTTTTTACGTGATATATCCGAAAACCCAATATGTATGTTTTGATGTTTACAAACATACAGTAAAAATGTGCATACAAAATATGTTAAACACTAAATTGATGCATGGTGAGGTTTTAAATTCAAACACACCAACTACTGTACGTCTCTACTGCCACCTAATGTTTCTGGTTGTGTAAATACACAAGTGTGCCTGGTATCGGAACCGATGTTACAGTGTTACAACCTGCGGGGGGTTGGGGAGGGGGAGACCGGGTACAGAATGGAACAATCATTCCCAGTGAGAAAATGCCCCTAATTAACCTGCCATTTTGTTATTAAATGGGTTGGGGCAACCCCTCTTATCGCCAACATCCCTTTTAGTTGTCTGTTCCAGCCCTGGCCCCTTGGCCTGGCTCCACAAGATATTAGTGATGGATCGTTTGGGTGCTGTGGGTTGTGGGGGTAGGGCCTTTATGGATCAGATATGTTTGTTTACCACATCCCATGAGTGCTCAGTCGGACTTGGATAAGGGAAGTTAAGAAGCCAGAACAGGCTCTTTGCGTGTTGGATCTTTGCGTGTTAATGGCTGTGGTGTTATGGCTGACCACTGGATGTGATTTTTGTTGTACCTTTATCAATTTAGGATTGTCACTGCTGCCATTTTGAAAAAGTGTCTGATAATCTCAATGGGTTATATCTGACTAAATAAAATAAATAAATAAATAAGCTTGACACATCCGTGTTTCCTATGCGAACCAAGGCATCGCTGTGGTGCAGAAACCCTAGATTGAGGGCTATACACAGTGACGGAACCAACCAGAAAGTCATTGCATTTGTCAATGCCATCCATCAAGTGTAGCATCAAGCCTTTCTTGATCTGTGTGCTGATCAACATAGAGTTTCCAGGCTGTGCAGCCAACTGATACACCAACTTGTGAAGATATTTGATCTTGCTATAGAAACAATGGCAAGGGCAGAATTACAATGGTTCCTCCATTTGTTTTCCCAAATAACAATCAGAGGATGTCAAATCCCAGGTCAATAGCAACTCATGTACTGTAAGTTTCATCATCTCAAAAATCAATTCTGCAGTGGATCAACTGTATGTCAGAATAATAATTGCAGAGGGTAAGAGGCTTAACCCTCAATGTGTTTAATCTCTCATTTTTCTCCAATAGTAATGAGATTGTTGCTCCGTAAAAGACATTGCATCAACAAAATCCTGGACTTATTGGTGCTGGAGCAGTTTGTAGCATTGCAATATGCAGGAAGAGATGAATGGGTTCAGTGCCTTTGGTCTTTCTCTTGTCACCCTAGATTTTAAACTAGTATATGGTTGCATGTCATGTGGTATCCTAAATTATAAGAACTGGGAAGAAAAAGCTTCATACAGCAATTGAATAAATTCTTAACTTAAGAGAAAAGTTCCATGTAATGACTCAATTAACAGAGCTGGGCTTTTTGAGATCAAACTGACTATGAGGTCAGGTGACCTGTGATGTGGCAATGCATTACAAATATACAGTACATAACACCTGAACTTCCTGAAGCCATCTGTGGCAGCAGAAAAATTAAGCTGGTTATTGCTGATCACCTTGAGTCTATGCTTAATATGAGCGGAACCGAGTTCATCCCCCATTATCATGCTTCCCAAGGTGGACGGGTTGTTTCATTGTTTTTTTTTTTTCTTTCTTTTTTTGTGGACTTAAGAAAGTAATTATTTCCAGAACAGGACCACGGACCTAGACCAAATAAGAGGCGAGATAGTTTATGGGGCTGGCAGGAGATTCTCAGTATGAGTTTGTGCATATAATCACCAGCCTGACTAACTGAAAAAAAAAGAGTTACAGTTACAGTAGAATGAACAGAGCCATGTCAAAATTCGGTACCTTTAATCTGAAGCTGAACTTTTTTTTGTTTTAATAGAGTGAGCAGCAGCCCAGGGAGCTCACTGTCCTGAATTATGTAGTTGGGAGTATGTAGAAGCAGAAGCATGTTTGAACACAGATTAAGAAAGAAGATCAGTGTTCTAAACATAATGTGAAATCTAGAGCTAGTAATTGTAAACTTGATATGAAATCTATAGCTCAGGGTTCTGAAATTCAAAGGAAATCCAAAGCTATGTTTTTCAGACATGATGCAAAATTTTTATCTAAGAGCGATGGAGTTTGACTCAAAATCTAGAACTACGGGTCGTGGATTTGAAATCTTCGGCAATACATTCAACACATGACAAAAAATATACCCTGAGAAACTACTGTAGGAATTATAGACTTTCCTTAAAATGTAGGGCTCTGGGTTGTGAACTCATTTCCAAATTTAGAGTTAGAATTTATGGTGGTGAGTTCTGAAATCGAAAAAAGAGTCTAAGTTATCCATTTTGTAATTTAAAGCAAAATTAAGTAATTTAACTTCAGAACACACACAAAAAAGTTCTAACTTTGTGCTTTTAATCTCCTACTCCATGCCAAAAAAGATATTGTTTTGTTATGAATGACATTTATTAACACTAAACATAAACAGAGCTCAAGAAGAGGAACCTAAAAAATACCGTAAATGGAACAGGAGTTAAACTAATAAACAGGAAATAATAATAATGGGAAACATAAATTCACAATCAGACCAAAGTAACCAAGGAGCTTTAAAAAAAAAATCAACTAGACTAGACTAAAACACCTGTGTGCATGAAGCAGTGTAACAGCATATCAACATAAAAGTCCCCAACAACACAGACTGTAAAGTAGGGTGCACATGCAGTAGTGTGCCACTGGGGGAAATCCTGAGACATGTAATAATATAATTTGTTTATCATACAGTTACAATTATGTTCTGGAAATAAGAACACATTGTGAAATATTGTTATTATACATATTATAAAAAAATAAATAAACAAACAAACAAAAACTTACTCAAGAGCACTGGTAAAAAAAAAAAAGTCCTAATTTTTACAGAAAAATAACTTTCAAATTTTGTAGTAGTTTTCCTTTTTTAAAAAAAAAAAAAACTACATACACAAATCTCTGTAAAATTACAGACATTATCTGTAAAGTACTACTGTAAGTCGACTGGTTTTTTAAGTATTATTTCAATACTGAAAATTTTACTTAAAAAAAAAACCCTATTATTTTTACTGTGTTTTTTCTGTTTTTGTAAATTACATATACTTTTATGTAAAATTACGATAATAAATTGTAATTAAATACAAAATTAATTAGATAAAGGTTAATGTCCATACTAAAAATGTATTGTTTTTCTTTGTAATTTTGAGGTAAATCATATTAGTTTTATAATACTTTGATATTTAAGTTCTAGATGGAAGTTTAGCATTTTTTCATGACTTTTTAAAAGATTATCCTTACATTATCACTTACATGTAGGCTATAGTATATATATATATATATATATATATATATATATATATATATATATATATATATATATTTGTTTTGATGACATTTGTTCTGGAATATCACCATGGCAATCTAGCCATCAGATTTCTTACAAGGAAAGGATAATATATTTACTGTGTAGATGTTTTAAAGCAGCGCTGTGAAAACATGATGCTGAAAACGCCTACGCTTATTGCTCAGGTACAGACGTAACGTGATATGAACCAGCCAATGGGAAACAGGCGTCCTTCAAATGTTTAGCGCGCGCAGGGGTGGTCTGACTCAGCAGCCGGTAAATGATTGTGTGTGTAAATTGAGGAGTGAAGACACACTGATGAGCTACAGATGAGGAGGAAAGCAGTCTCTGAGGGACAGAGGAGAAGACTCTGAAATGTAAAATACCTGCAAGCTCAAGAGACAATGACGGTAAGATATTTTTTATTGTTATTTTAATTCTTGTTGTTGTTGCTGTAAACAAAGCTCATTTATTAATACTGCCACGTTCGTCTGTCGCAAATCTCAGATTACGTTTTTCTTTTAAATTTACACTTACATTTAGGCATTTGGCAGACACTCTTATCCGTATCGACTTACATTTTTATCTCATTATACTGTACATCTGAGCAGTTGAGGGTTAAGGGCCTTGATCAAGGGCCCAACAGTGGCAACTTGGTGGTTGTGGGGTTTGAACCTGGGATCTTCCGAACCATAGTCCAATGCCTTAACCACTGAGCTACCCCCTAAATTTGAACAGTTTTACAGAAATTATATACTGTAGAGTGCGTTTTAAGATTAGAATAACAAGAGACAATAATAAAATTATTACCTCCCTGAGGAGGTCCTGCTTCACCTCTTGGCCGCAGAACAGATAACATACAACGCTTTAGGGACACATAGAATATTAATAAGTTAAAATATTCCAGGTGGGCAAATGTACAATTACATGTATTTGCTTATATAGAATATGTGATAGCTTTGTTTTGTGTTCAACATGTTTATCATAAACTTAAGGAGTGTTATCAACCTGTACAACCCTTGCTATAGATAAAGGTATGAACCTCTGTGTATTCAATGAAAGTCGATATGCATGAAATCTTAGTCATATGAACCAGACTCATGTTAATACACTTTACCTAAATTACTAAAACTCCACTGAGATGGCCTCCCACGTGACAGACCAAAGCACTGGTTAATGTATGCAGATGCTATACCGCCTCTGCGGGCATCATCCGCTCTTCAAAAACTTTCAACAAGACTTCGTGCCGTAACTCCAAAGTCCTGCAACGAAGAAACCCTCAGAAGAAAAACTGTGCACCAACCAATCAGCAACGCCATCATTCCCTTCGCTGGTGGACAAACCTACCAGTGCTCAACTCATTCTCATTCCAAGAAAAGCTTTAAAGCAAACATCAACTGCCTCCACCAATGTACCTCACGATGTAACGTGTGATGGATAACAAAAACAAGATGAATACGATATTTACAGTAAGTGATTAAATTACAACCTTTCATTTTATTTTTTGGAAGAATTCAGAAAGTTTGACGAAGAATAAACCAACTGCTGGGTAAAAATAACACAGCCAGGTATTTGTTTTTTCCCCCCAGAGTGATGCTGGATCAGACAGAAACAGAAGACATATTAAGACTGTCATTAAACATACCCCAATCGCTTCTTCTGACAACAATAAAATATTATAAAATGTGCCAACAGACTTTACACACACAACTTTAGTGAAGATTACTTAGTAATTTATCTAAAATTACATTTAAGATTACATTTAGTAAATTTTGGATTTTATTTGTGTGTGCTAACGAAATAACACACCGACTATTGGCATAGAATATAAAAACATGAACTCCCCACAGCCCCATATCAGCAACAGTGGAAAACAAACGAACACAGAAATGACCTTGCTCCTACCACAACTACAACATTTAACTTACCATAAAACATGCTGCAGGTTTAAGCAGGTATTGCCTGCAGTTCACATCTCCAAAAACATTCGGGCAACTTTTTAAATAGACCGATGGATGTTTTGAGCTGTACACAAATACATTCCTGTTTAACTCTTAAGAGCTAGAAAGTCTAGACTTGAAATTAAACCTCGAGTGTAGAGTTTTGAAATGTACAGGAAATCGTTTCGGGTTACTGTGCTGTAACCCTGTTCCCTGAAAAGGCGGGAACGAGATGCTGCGTGAAAACGCTATGGGAACCATTTTGTCACATTGCCAGTTGTGAAGCATGTGTGCAAACACGCCAAATTTTTGGCTATACATAACCTTGGTCAGGTGACGTCATCTGATTAGACGCAGCTGCAGGTTATAAGTACTACTGAGCCGGCAACAAACCTCAGATTAATTTGTCTGAACGGACGTCCGGTCACGTGGTAGTGCGGCATTAGGACGCAGCATCTCGTTCCCGCCTTATCAGGGAACAGGGTTACAGCACAGGAACCCGAGATGTTCCCTTTCTCTCGATGCTGCATGAAAACGCTATGAGAACGAGAATACTAACGCCGCCGCGCTACAAGTGTCTGGACCCCAAGGTTGTGCAGCGTGTGCGCACAAAGCCGAGAAGGTCTCAGAACTATGCCTGGGCAGCTAACTCGGGCCTTTCCCTGAGCCCGGAGTAGCATGAACATCCAGATTATAATGTAACAAATGTGCACGGGCAGGACCAACCCTCCGTGTCACACAATTGCTGCAGGGGAATACCTCTTGCTGGTGCAAAAGGAGGCGATCTCCCTGGTTGAATGAGCCCTGCTTCCTAGAGGCGAAGTGAACCCACGCGCCTCATAGGAGAGGGCAATATGCATCTCTCACCCAGTGTAGTGGCGGCCGCTCCAGCGGCCCCAAGACATGTAAAGGCTGCTCTGACCGACACCACTAGCTAATGCGGTGGACGTAAATCTGAAGAGCACGTACTGGACACAGTAAGTGAAGTCTCTCCTGCTCCGAAGCTGTAAAGGCGGAGGACGGAATGCTTCAAAACAATAGGGTGATGTTGTTTATGGACTTAGGCTGATAGCTCAGTGAGGATGCAGTTACGTGTGTCCTGAGAGTACTTGGGCAAAGGCCCGAGGACAACTTTCCTGCAGGGACTCCAGCACTGAAACAATTCAGCAGTGGACTAAGTCTACCTGCTTCGCACACACTTGCTGAGGGGGAATACGTCTTGCTAGTGCAATAGATGAGGCGATCCCCAAGGTTGAATGAACCCAGATTCCTAGAGGTGAAGTGAGCCCACGCGCCTCATAGGAGAGGGCAATAGCATCTCTCACCCAGTATAGTGGCGCTCTGACGTACGCCACTGGCTCATGCGGTGGACGTACTGTAAATCTGAAAAGCACGTACTGGACAGTAAGTGAAGTTTCTCCTGCTCCGAAGCTGTAAAAGGCGGAGGACAGAAGGCTTCAGAACAGTAGGGTGCTTGTTACAAATGGAACCTTCGGATGACAGTTCAGTGAGGACACGGTTAAGTACGTCTTGAGAGTACTAGGGCACAAGCCTGAGGACAAGCTTTTCCTGCAGAAACTCCAGCATTTAAAAACATTCCATTTGAGGGCATAGCTCTTGAAGAGGGATACTAGATCCAGAGTCAGGAAGTAGCAAACGGGACATTTGCTGATCTTGCGAGGCAAAGCGGTCCACCTCTGCTGCATGAAATCTCTCCCAGATTGATTGACTACTTCGGGGTGGGGTTTCCATTCCCCATATGTCAGAGAAAGACTGGACAGTTACAATTGCTCTCACATTCATATGCCCTAGAATGTAAATCGTGCTGAGGGACAGGAACCTGGTGCGCTAGCTATTCAGCGGCACGAGCACAGTCCGCCCTGGCGATTAATATATGAGACTTGCCATAGTGTTGTCCACCCGCAATGGGACATGGCACTCTCAACTGCTGGAGCAAGTGCTTTAGGGTGAGAAATAGAGCCATCATTTCGAGGCAATTGATGTGCCGTGCGAGAAGAAGGCCTCTCCAGCACCCTTGGGCTGGAACGGTCACCTAAGACCACAACCCCGCCCATGAGGGAAGCGTCTGTCGTTAGCATGTGCGACGACAAGACGTACTTAGAGTGGGACCCAGAATCAGAAACCGGGGTCTGAACCACATAGGAAGGGTACGAAGCACCTGGCGCGTAACCCTTGTTGGGGATCGGCCCTAGAGTGAAATCTCCTGTCTTAGCCACAACTGAAATGCTCTCATGTGCCAAAGGCCCAAAGGTCACCGTGGATGCGGGTGCCATGAGAGCTAAGATCTCTGAAAGAGATGGTCACTTTCTTGGTCTACTGTAGCTTGATTTCCTTGAGGGTGTTGATAATGGATTCGACACGAGCGGGAGACAGCTGTGCCCACTTACGTTCAAATCTCATGTGACACCCAAATCCTCAGAACAGGAAAGAGCACGCTTTTGTGGCGTTGGGTCTAAATCCTCAGAAACAAGATGAGCTAGGGCGACATGCTGATGTTGAAGCGCTAGCTAATGAGACTGGGCCAGCCAGTCGTCTATGTAATTCAAATATGGATGCCCTGGTAGTCGTAAGAGCCAGAACTACATCCATGCATTTTAATATGTGCAGGTTTGTTTGGTTTTTTTTTTTAGAAAGCTAAACCAACTGAAAAGGACCCGATACTGGTAAGCTTCGCCCCCGAAAGCGAACCTCAGGTCTTTCCCTGTGTTGTGGCAATATGTCTATATGAAAGTAAGCATCCTTCAATCGATTGTCACAAATCAATCTCTCGGTAGAATTTGAGAGCAATCACTTTATCAGTCAACATTTTGAAACTGTATTGTTAATTTTAGATAGCGGTACAGCCCGCGAAATCTAAAAATTTGGACGCAGCCCCCCGTTCCTCTGGGAACCAAGGAATACTGATTGTAGTAGTCTGACTCACTGTCTGGTAGGGGAACATGTTCCATGGCCCCATTCCCAAGCAACTTCTGTCAGGAGATGTGCACTTTCCGGTTTCATGGAAGTGGAGATCACGCCATTTTGATATGCGGAAGGTGATGTGAACTGAGTCCTGTAGTTTCTCTACAGTGCTTAGTACCCAAGGAGACTTGGTTAAACGGGGGGTGTTAGATGTTCGGTATCCTGAAACATGGCAGGAAAAACCGAAGAACTAACACTTTATTGGAGACTGGTGTTGCTCGGTGCTACTGGTGGCGGAGCAAAAACACTGACCTCCTGGGGGTGTCAGGGAGAGAAAGAAAGAATTCTTGAAAGAAATTCTGCATGCATCTCCTCATTGGGGGGGGGGGGCACCCCCATGTTCCTGGGCACATGAACCTCAGGGCTTCTCTTTGAAGAAGACAATATGCCAGTCTGACCCTTTTTGAGGCTGATAGTGAGGCGCGTCGTACCCCAAAAGGGGTGGCAGGCTCAAAAACACACTCCTTGTGTTTCACGCCTCGCAAGTGTCAGACCCGGTCAAGACTGGGTGGCCGCCAGTCCCGACTTTTGAGCACGAAGGCTTGTTCATATAACTTCGCCTCATGAACCTAGTGGCGACCGAGTTAACGATATCGCCAAACAGGCCGGAAGGCGAGATAGGGGCATCCAGGAGGAATGCACGATTCTTATCCTTGATGCGCCTAAGATTCAACCACAAGTGCCTCCGCGCGAACCCCATCGCAGCCATAATACGGCCGATAGCACGAGCCGTCTGCTTTGTTGCACGCAGAGACAAGGCTGTGGCCCAGCGTAATTCCAATACGCCCTATCTGAAGAGCCCCACCAGTGCTCAAGTCTCTCAGCAGGTAGCGTGGTAGGCCTGCAAAACCGC
Organism: Channallabes apus; assembly: GCA_030522415.1. NCBI lineage: Eukaryota > Metazoa > Chordata > Actinopteri > Siluriformes > Clariidae > Channallabes > Channallabes apus. The sequence goes on along the minus strand of CM060107.1, from coordinate 51,216,194 downwards.
CATGGTGTGCAAAGGAGCACCAACCTGACCTGCTGCCTGAAAAGCTTTTCCCTTCAGGGAAGATGAAAGTCAACACAGCTTGAAAGGAAGTATTAGCTTTTCAGGAAGGATGATGTCCCAAGAGAGAGATAGCTTTTGAAGCGTCTCTTCTATCTGGGCTACATCATATAACTCTGCGATTCCACATAAACTATATTTAAACAACTAAATAAGTCAATCGCAGGAAAACACAGGATTAATACAGCTTACTCCATGAAAGTGTTAACTGATATGGAGAAAGCTGGGGGGGGGAGCGTGTCGTTGAGGCTCCGCCCCCCCGGCCACCCGACAGAAGTAACTTTTTATCACTTTTTAATCGAAGCAGTAAAGTTCGCCCTCCGATATGGATTATCACACACGGAGGGACATCTTGTTTAAAACTCACCGATATCGGTGAGTTAAACACTTCTTATTTTGCTGGTTTAAACACAGACACGCTCACAACAAGGTCAAAGTGAAGACAAATGATCTGAGGTTTGTCGCCGGCTCAGTAGTATTTATAACCTCCACCTGCGTCTAATCAGATGACATCACCTGACCGAGGTTATATATAGCCAAAAATTTGGCGTTTGCACACATGCTTCACAACCGGCAACATGACAAAATGGTTCCCATAGCGTTTTCACGCAGCATCGAGAGAAAGCCTTTGAAAGGGAACCAAAGTTAGCGGTATTGGGGCATGATGATAAAAACATGTATCTAGCGGAACCGGATTTGACTCAAAATCTAGAACAACAGATCCTGGATTTTAAATCAAGAGCTAGAACTTTCAAGCATGTTTCAAAAACCTTTAGGGATACATTCTAGACTGAACTGAAAATACACACTAGAAACCTAGGTACGTGTTTTGGACTTTCATTTAAATGTAGGGCTCTGGGTTCTGAACATATCTAAAAAAACTAGTGTATCCATAATGGTAACTTAAACCATCATTAAGTAATTTAACTTAAGCACACACAAACAAATGTTGCAATTGTTTTTAATCTCGTACTCTTACTCCCCCCCCCCCCCCCACAAAAAAAACTTATACAGATTGTTATGAATGCAGTTTATGACATTTATTAACAGTAAACATAAACACAGCTCAAGAATATAAAGGAAAAAAATGCACGATGAGACCAAAGTAAACCGAGGAGCCGTAATCACTCAATGTTACAAAAAACAAATCCGATCCATACTGTATGTGTCTCTGCATGAACACAATTTTCTTGCTATTACTAACCAGTTGGAACACCTCCATAGTTCTACTATACTTTGGTGGAGGTAAGAATGATATTGAGAAATAGCTCTTACAAGAGGTTTAAGTGGATTTTTGTCTGCTTAAGAGTGATTTCCTACTCTAAGACACTTAGTAAATACGGGCCCTGGTCAAAGACTAGACTTAGACACCTGTAAAGATGAAGTGTGAGAAAGTGTAATGTCATATCACCATAAAACTCCCCGGCAACACCACACAGAAGAAGGTCCAATACACAATACAGTTTAGTAAAAATAATATTCTGTAATTAAGAACAAATCTCTCATCGTCTATACGGCTTTACACGTTACTGTGTTCCTACTTCATCAGCTGTGCTGTAGGAAACTCTACAAAAAATCTGACAGAAAAGAGCAAAGTGTATAATTACTGAACACACACAAACACATTTCATATAATTAGAGCTGCTGAATAATACTGTATGAATACTGTTTGTACCTCTCTATTTAATAGACCACAGCCATGATGATGTGCAGAAAGATTATAGTCACCAAAGCGAAGGGGACGAGGGGAAGAGACTCTGAAAGAATTGCAATAACATTGTTTTTGTTAGTTTTTTGGGGGATTTACATTTTTACAGAAAAATGTAGAGGTTAAACAATACTTCTAGATTAGTTGAACAGGTGCAATTATTCACTCACTCATCTTCTATACTGCTTTATCCTGTATTCAGGGTCACGGGGACCTGGAGCTTATCGCAGGAGACATAGGGCACGAGGTACTGTAGGGTACTCCCTGGACATGATGCCAGTCCATCGCAGGGCACACACACTCACTCATACACTACAGACAATTTGGGAACGCTAATTAGCCTAACCTGCATTTCTTTTAACTGTGGGAAGAAACCAGAGTACCCGGAAGAAACCCACCAAGCACGGGGAGAACATGCACGGGGACGAACTCCATGCACACAGAGACAGGAATTGAGTCTGGTCCGGAATCAGACCCGGACCCTGGAGGTGCAAGGCGACAGTGCTAACCTCTACACCTCTACATTAATACCTGTAATTTTTGTTTTTTCTTAAGATTCTGGCATCTTTTGAGACACAAGTGAAATTCAATGCTTTAATAACATAATCAAATTACGTCGTTTAAAACCAACTGGATGCGGCTGGGCATAGAGTCAAAAAGACATCTGTAGTACAGGGTCTTCAACCCCAGTCCTGGAGGTCCAGTGTCCAGCAGTTTGTATACACACCCACAGTTCATCCACTGCACTATGAGCATGGCTTAATTATGTTACTGAAATAGCAGAGTAAGCTATAGATTGATTTCTATGACTTGAGCTTTTCCTAACATCTGGATGCATGTATGTTCTAGCTTTGAATGTTGGCTCTTCATTCTTCCCCGTCCCCTCTCTTGGACTCCAAGTGTAACTCTCTCTAAGTCTGTCTTATGCTTTGCTATAAATTACCTCCAGCTCAAATAAAATAAGTAAGGCTAAAGCCTGAATGATCAGACCTACTGTAACAGCGCCACTGGTCTAGAGCACTGCATCATCTAAATTATAGCTCAATCTTATTTTTTTTTTATTATTAATATGAATTTGCCAGTTTTTGTTTGTTTGTTTTTGTGGTGTTGATTTTTGTTGTGTTTCAATAGGACTTTAAATAGGATGTTAAAACTTCAGTTCCCATCATGCACTTCACCACCATCATGTTGTCTTAACTAACAAGTAGTGCAATTAGTCTGTGTCTAATTGATTTACTGTTCATTTTAGTTTCACTGGTGTCTCTGCTGTAAAGTTTACTCTTTATATATATATATGTGTGTGTGTGTGTGTGTGTGTGTGTGTGTGTGTGTGTGTGTGTGTGTGTGTGTGTCATTTACCTGATTTTAGGATGTCTGTGCTTTGTTCCTGATTAGGTCCTGTTTCAGTAAATGTATAGTAATTAGTGATGTAAATGTGTGTTTATAAATCATATTCACCACACACACACACACACACACACACACACACACACACACACACACACACACACACACACACACAGAGATTGTGAGATGTTATAAACACTACATGAATCATTATTGTCAGTATATTAACACATCAGTGTTTAGGACAAAATTACTTGTTAATAAACTTCAACAATTGTGCAGAAATTAGCAAAATTTCGAGATTAGAGTAACAAGAGACAACAAAACATTTACTTTACCCGTTACTTTGAGGTGGACAGTAATAAAGCCAGTATTAATAACCTGACACTGATAATCTCCTGCATCCTCTACAGTCAGGTGTGAGATGGTTATAGTAAAGTTTCCTGGATCATTACCATTAACCCGCTGAACTCGACCGCTGTAACGCTTAGTCACATCAGTGGGATAGATAGTGTCAGTAAAAGTAACAGCATCCTTGTTTCTATATGACCAGCTAAAACAGTCTGCTTTATTCTGTGGATCATCGCAGGAGCACGACAGCTCTACAGACTCTCCTGATGATTTTGTCATATCAACTTGTTTATTGCTCACGATACAACCTGTACAGGACAAAACGAGTTTATCAGGTTTATTTTGAATCCAGGTGTTTATAATATCAGCCTGCACCATTCATAACTCATTTATTTATACACTGAGAACCTGAGATTACAGCACCATAAATAAACACATTAATGACCAAAACTAGATGGTGGCTTACAGCATGAATTGCATGTTTGTAGGTAAAATCAATCACATAAATAAATATATATATAATTTTTGTACATATTGTATGTACATGTGTGTGTACACACTAGATGAGCAACACAAGATCAACACACTAAACTAAATAAAGTCTATTATAAGATTAGAGAATATTTGAAGGATTTCAGAATCAGTGAGGACAGAAAATCTGACTTACCTTCAGCAATGCAAAGGAAGATGAAAAGATAAAAACACGCCTGCATTCTTACTGATTCAAAACAACAGTAAGGAAATGACACTTCAGTGTGTGTGCGGCACAATTATACTTTGGAACAGTTTGTGAGGTTTGAGTCGTGACAAAGACACTAGATCACATGGTTGATCAGGGGACTTACTTATTCTTAAAGACACACACAATGAGAGATGCACGCACGCACACACACACACACACACGCACACACACACACACACACGCACACACACACACGCACACACACACACACACACACACACACACACACATACAGAATCCATAAACCATAAATTTGTCATGAAAAATGAACTAATAAACACTCTATGTATGATCATCTACTAACTACAGTGGTGTGAAAAACTATTTGCCCCCTTCCTGATTTCTTATTCTTTTGCATGTTTGTCACACTTAAATGTTTCTGCTCATCAAAAACCGTTAACTATTAGTCAAAGATGACATAATTGAACACAAAATGCAGTTTTTAAATGAAGGTTTACGTTATTAAGGGAGAAAAAAACTCCAAATCTACATGGCCCTGTGTGAAAAAGTGATTGCCCCCCTTGTTAAAAAATAACTTAACTGTGGTTTATCACACCTGAGTTCAATTTCTGTAGTCACCCCCAGGCCTGATTACTGCCACACCTGTTTCAATCAAGAAATCACTTAAATAGGAGCTACCTGACACAGAGAAGTAGACCAAAAGCACCTCAAAAGCTAGACATCATGCCAAGATCCAAAGAAATTCAGGAACAAATGAGAACAAAAGTAATTGAGATCTATCAGTCTGGTAAAGGTTATAAAGCCATTTCTAAAGCTTTGGGACTCCAGCGAACCACAGTGAGAGCCATTATCCACAAATGGCAAAAACATGGAACAGTGGTGAACCTTCCCAGGAGTGGCCGGCCGACCAAAATTACCCCAAGAGCGCAGAGACAACTCATCCGAGAGGCCACAAAAGACCCCAGGACAACATCTAAAGAACTGCAGGCCTCACTTGCCTCAATTAAGGTCAGTGTTCACGACTCCACCATAAGAAAGAGACTGGGCAAAAACGGCCTGCATGGCAGATTTCCAAGGCGCAAACCACTTTTAAGCAAAAAGAACATTAAGGCTCGTCTCAATTTTGCTAAAAAACATCTCAATGATTGCCAAGACTTTTGGGAAAATACCTTGTGGACCGACGAGACAAAAGTTTAACTTTTTGGAAGGTGCGTGTCCCGTTACATCTGACGTAAAAGTAACACAGCATTTCAGAAAAAGAACATCATACCAACAGTAAAATATGGTGGTGGTAGTGTGATGGTCTGGGGTTGTTTTGCTGCTTCAGGACCTGGAAGGCTTGCTGTGATAGATGGAACCATGAATTCTACTGTCTACCAAAAAATCCTGAAGGAGAATGTCCGGACATCTGTTCGTCAACTCAAGCTGAAGCGATCTTGGGTGCTGCAGCAGGACAATGACCCAAAACACACCAGCAAATCCACCTCTGAATGGCTGAAGAAAAACAAAATGAAGACTTTGGAGTGGCCTAGTCAAAGTCCTGACCTGAATCCTGTTGAGATGTTGTGGCATGACCTTAAAAAGGAGGTTCAGAAAACCCTCAAATAAAGCTGAATTACAACAATTCTGCAAAGATGAGTGGGCCAAAATTCCTCCAGAGCGCTGTAAAAGACTTGTTGCAAGTTATCGCAAACGCTTGATTGCAGTTATTGCTGCTAAGGGTGGCCCAACCAGTTATTAGGTTCAGGGGGCAATTACTTTTTCACACAGGGCCATGTCGGTTTGGATTTTTTTTCTCCCTAAATAATAAAACCCCTCATTTAAAAACTGCATTTTGTGTTTACTTGTTTTATCTTTGACTAATAGTTAAATGTGTTTGATGATCAGAAACATTTTGTGTGACAAACATGCAAAAGAATAAGAAATCAGGAGGGGGGCAAATAGTTTTTCACACCACTGTATCTTTGGACTGTGGGAGGAAACCCACCAAGCACGGGGAGAACATGCAAACTCCAAGCTGATTTAATTAAGCTTAAATAAAACTTTTTAAAAAAATAAGTGACATATTTGACAATAATTATTGTATAGTTAGTTGTAAGTTCCCCTGTTCCCCCAAACCCCCTGAGCCTCATGTTCAAAGCACTCGCACTTCCTTTGGGGCCTCCGATTAGTATTTCCTCTTTCTTCTATTCTTCTTCTTTTTTTTTGTGGCTGACCAGCAGACAGACTGTCTAACACTTATTGCTTCTCGCTAAATATTTTCCTCTTTTAGGTCTGAAAAAAAATCAAGCATATTCACGCATACTTAATTTTACTGCAAGTGATAAACTAATTTTAATTTGCTAAACATCCAGTACAGTACATTTACTTTTAATATATTAACATGTGATATATTAAAAATCAAAAAGTATAAAAGTATACAGAGCCTTGCATACAGTAAGCCTAATAAGGTTTTAATTGGAGATTAATTATTAATACACGCATCACATTCCATCAAATGGTCCATTTTCGTGTGGGTTTTAGAAAGCAGTTGTGTCCAGTACAGGACCCAGGTCCAAAAGGACGTGAGGCAGTTTATAGGACTGTCAGGATATTATCAGTGTGAGTTTGTGCACATTAGTTAAGACATCACCAGCTTGACCTGACATCACTAAAAATAGCGTGAAAGACACCATGTCAGTTTACTTTCAACCAGGTAAAAGCTGCACTTTGTGGTGGAACACTTCCTGTATCCCCCTGGATAGAGTCAGCAGAACCCCAGACAACCCCCTGTCCTAAATCACTGGGTCAGGGTATGTAGAGGCACACATACGTTTAAATGATGTATGTTAATGAAGAGTTTGAGATAAAGTCTAGAGCTAGGAAGTTCTGTACTCATCTGTAAAACAAACTAAGGTATCCATTTTGTAACTTAAACATCCATTAAGTAATTTACCTTAAGCACACAAGCAAATGTTACAATTGTGTTTTTAACCCCCCCCCCCCAAAAAAAAAAGTGTACAGATTATTATGAACGCAGATTATGACATTTATTAACACTAAACATAAACACAGCTCAAGAATAATAAGTAATATAAAGAATATCATAAATGAAACAGATGTGAATCTTATGCCTCTTTTCCACTGCATAGTACGGCACGGCACGGTTCAGTACAGCTCACTTCGGTTCGGCTCAGTTCGGCTCGGTTTGCGCTTCCACTGCAGTTTAGTAACGCTTTAGAGTGGGCGGGATTATTCACGTGTCGTTTTAGTTGCGGCGCCGCTACTGCTGTGACGTCATCATAAACAAACAAACACACAACAATGGAGCATATCGACGGCATGGTGTTCTTCATTCTCGGCATGTGGATGTTTTTAACAGCGAGACGAAGGAGTTTGTTTCAAAAGAGGCCGACGGTTAATACAAAAAGGTGCGTGCGATCCTTCTCTGGCTGTTCTAAATATAGCGGTTCTGTTGTGTCTCGTGTCGCAAGTTCAGTGACGCAGTAATGACGATTTTCTCCGGCCAATCAGTGACCAGCAGAGTTTACACGTCACGTTTTGGAAACGGTTCGGCGCGCTTGGAACCTCGGCTGAGGTGGTACTAAAAAAAGGACCAGGTACCAGGTACTCTTCCCAGTGGAAAACCCCCCAAAAGTGAGTTGAACTGAACTGTGTCGTGCGTACTATGCAGTGGAAAAGCGCCATAAGATCTCCATTCCACTGAGGCAAAATCCTCATATTAAATGTAGATGGAAGTATGACAAAATTATAAAAGTGATATTTTAAGTCAAACAGTCATGATTAAAAACGATTTAAAGATATACAGAATTACATGTTGCACTATAAAAAAATTTTAATCTAAAGTGTCCGTGGTTTTTATCATTCCTGTTAATTTCATAATATAGTCTGATGACAAATTTAACATGTAATTTTTATTTCTAATATACTATGGCATAGCTGCATACATTGTAAAAAAGAAATCGTAAATTTTATTGTAGCGTTTTACCGCTGAAAAGAGCTTATTTCACCACACAGTCACTGGAAACACATTCACTTCAAGAACCACACAATTCAGCCTTAAGCATGAACTGGAGCACGGTTAACATGAAGTAACACCTAACTTCTAACACACAAACCTGGCCGAAGCAACTACCCTAACTAGACTTCCCCAACACGCTGAACACATAGAACCCCCCTCTCGCAAGGCATGATGGTCGTCAGCCGCCGCCCCGCCCACGCCACATTATGATAAGAAAAAAACGGCATCTGTGGTTGCCAGAACTCTACCGTAAAAAATGCCAGCGGTTTAAGACACAAAACACACACGGGTCTCTCTTCTGCCCCCACCATGAATCAAAGCACAACACAGGATTCATCATGTTTTCCTTTCGGCTGGCTTTTTGGTTGATTAGGCTGATCGTGCTGAATCGCCTGCTTTTTTGTGGTCCATGTAACAAATGTATCCATTGACGTTATTATGCCCACTACATACAGTACGCTACTGACCCGGTTTGTGTCCGCGGTAAAGTTAGTTTGATATTCGCATATTCGCATCTCTGAATTCAATAGCTGCGTAAATAAATCAGCAAATAAGATATATTTCCTCTCTACACTGGCTTTAAGCTACATCCGCCTTAAATGATATATGTTTAAAAGCATAAACATCGTTATTCTCTACAGAGCAACATTGATTTAGGGATCATCGCAAAATGCCGCACACCAACAAAAAGCGTAGAATGATATGGATCTTCCATTTTGTTCAGTGCATGAAGGATCAAAAAGCAACTTTGTTGCCGCACTGGAAACTAGAAATGCCAGACTAGTACTGCCTGATTAAAATATAATTTTTTTTACAAAAATACAGAAACATCAGCATACACATTGGAATAAATTAAATTACGTATATAATACCGAATGTTTCCTTATATATTGTTCCTCTGCAATTACAGTAACATGCCGACATTAAACCGTTATTGTCGCACTATGGTTCCACTTTTACTCTGATGTTATTTTAATTTACGTGTATTAATGATGCATTTCTTTGCGTGTGATTGTTTAGTTTCGAGTGTCCAATCTTTATTGTCAATAAAGAAAAGCATGAATTAGAATAGTTACCTTCCTATTATTTTCCACTAATTCCCTCCCGTTCATTGCACCCCACCTGTCATGTCTGTATTCCCCACTAGTGGGGCCGCCGCACACTTTAAGAACCACTGCACTACACCATTGTGCTTGCTACACAATCGTTGTTGTAACAATTATGGTTAAAACCTATAATTTTTTCACAAAGCATACAGGAAACTATTGAATCTAAGGAAAAAACATTAAATATGTAAATGCTGTTTGGGATACTGTACTTTTTATCATAAACAACAGTGAATTAATTCAGCAATTCTGTGAAAGCCTCATTTAATTACACTAGCTGGGAGTTAGAAGAGATACAGTAGAAGTTGCATTGCTACATAAGTATTCAGATTTTACTGTTAAGAAACTATTGAAAGTACTTTTATACTAATTGATGAATACAGACCTAAATCAAATCAGCAAAACCCATTAAAACACATCAAAATCTATTCACGACTTGGACATCAGCATGGTTCCATGCATTATTTTCATAAACACAGCAAAATAATATTTTAATTCTCAAAATCAAACATTCAAATGTCAGATGGGACATTTTTCAATGTTTTAGACAAACAATTAACTGCATGTTTAAATGTATCTGTTTTGTTTTGATGGCTCCAAGCTTATTTAATTAAGCTTATATCTTGTTAATAAAACTGCTTTTTAAAATTTGACATATTTCACAATAATTTTGTATAGTTAGTTGTAGATCCCCCCTCCCCCCCTCCTCCAGGGCTCATGTTAAAAGCCCTTCTTTTGGGGCCTCTGGGCATTTCGATTAGTATTTCCTCTTTCTTCTCTTCTTCTCTTCTTTTGTGGCTGACCAACAGATAGACTGTCTAACACTTATTGCTTCTCAATAAATATTTTCACTGAAAAAAAAACCCATTTGTGTGTGGATTTTAAAAAGCAGTTTAAAACCCAGACCCTGGCAGTGCAAGGCGACAGTGCTAACCCCTACATCATTGTGCTTGCTACACAATTCTGGTTGTGACAGCAAAATAATATTTACATTCTCAAAATCAAGTGTACAAATGTCAGGGTGGACATTTTTAAGCATTTTAGGCAAACAATTCAGGCACATAATGTTATAGAAGGGCTTTTATTACAATGTTGCACAGAAAAATATGATTTTAACACACACATGTTAAAATTGTTCATGTCCTGCATTGTGGTTTTAAATGCACACTGCACAGGGGTGTCAAATATGTTCATGTATTTTGTAACGGGTTTGGCACACGGGCGGCAACAACAAACACGTTCATGAGGCGAGGTCTTACAGTAAAGGGGTAATTTTATTTATGTGGGGAAGGAAAGGGTTAAAGGAGGAATGAAGGGAAACGGGAAGGAAAGGTGTGCACGTGCAGGTCTGGTGGGCAATGCCCCACTGGGATGCGGGCACAGGCACATGAGCGGTGGCGGCAGGCAAATTTGCGCGTGCTCGCGGCTGTCCTTGCCACTGTGATCAAAGGGCGGAATACCATTCATGACTTTGAAGTCCCTGGGGCGCGTTCTATTGTGTCCATGAATGTATTAAAGCTGCTCACATTGCACACATTCTACTTTCTAAAAGGCACAGCTTTTGCAAACCATACAAAATGTAAAATCAACTGTTTGGCCGCTTTAGTTTCACTAAACTGACATATACTGTATACTCGCTAAATAAACGCTGCCTTTTGCAAAGTGAAAGTGCGTGCAAAGTGAGCAGCTTTATTTCAGTCAAAATTTACTCAAATCACAAAAAAACAAGAACAACAAATACTGTACCAAAAACACAGGAGAGCATAATGAGGTCTTTCTCATATTGTTAACACCTCTGTAATTGTTCGTAATAGTCAGTAGCATCATTTTAATTTCTGTTTATGATGGTAGTGTTGTTATCGGTTTCATTATCATTCATTTAGGGCTCAGCAGAACATCATTAAATTATTTAACGGTCATTTATTATAGCATTATGTAGATTGCTCTATTGATTATGCCAAAATACACTGTAGAGCCTTTTTCATGTTTGTACAAATTTGTTTACATCATTAATGGCTGGATGGGGGGGGGGGTCTTTTAATTTTTCACATGTAGTGACGTGAAAAATTAACTAAACTGGTAAGGTCTGCAAGAACTTCAAAGCCAATTTTAAATCGGGAGACATCGGAAGAGGTCGGTAGCTAATTTGACTTAGTCGAATGGGGCATAACAGAAAATTATAACAGAAAACATAAGAAATGCAAGATTAGACCAAAGTAAACCGAGGAGCTTACTGTAAATTACACATCTGCCCATGTATTAACTAAGCATCTCAGAATCACTCCCAGGAATCAGGCTCAAAAGATATTTGTACTGTAGCTGAGAGTTGGACCTAAAAGTTCCTCATGAAGCTTCCTACTCTTAGTTTCAGCGAGGTGAAAGATTGCACTAAGGAAAGTGTCTGAAGTCACAGTTTATGACATCGAGAGTTGCAAAGGCCACAAAAGCTGCACGTTATAGTGTGTGTTGTAGTTTTAAACAGCGGGAAAATGAAATGAACGTGTTATAAATGGCTTATAATAAGTGCTGCTTATAACAGAGAATTAAAAAAAAAATTTTTATTGACTTCATGTTCATATTGTACAATAATATAAGTATGCGTAAATAAAAATTACAATAAAATCAAGCTTGCAACAAAAAAATTAATAAATACATTAAAACTTCCTGTGTTTCAACTCCACTACTTCGCTAGTCCAGAGTCACACCTTCTTCTCCATCACCTGTGCTGTAGCGAACTCTGGAAACATCTTACAAAGGAAAAAGCAAAATGTATATAATAATTGAACACACACACACAAACACATTTCATATAATGAGAGCAGCTGGATAATACTGTATGAACACAGTGTGTACCTTTCTTTCGGGTGCTGCAATAGACCACAGCCACAATGATGTGCAGAAAGAACACAGTCACCACAGCGAAGGGTACGAAGGGAAGAGACTCTGGAGATTGCAACAGATTTTTTGGTTATTTCTTACATTTTGGGATTCACATCAAAATGTACTGTTTAAGCAGAATAAAAAATATTTCGGTTCGATTCCCCGGCCAGGCTCGATTCCCGTCTCTGTGTGCATGGAGTTTGCATGTTCTCCCCGTGCTTGGTGGGTTTCCTCCGGGTACTCCGGTTTCCTCCCACAGTCCAAAGATATGCAGGTTAGGCTAATTGGCGTTCCTAAATTACCTGTAGTGTGTGAATGTGTGTATGTGTGTGTGTGCCTTGTGATGGATTGGCACCCTGACCAGGGTGTACCCCGCCTAGTGCCCTAAGTCTCCTGGGATACTGTAGGCTCCAGGTCCCCCGCGACCCTGAACACAGGATAAATCGGTATAGATGAGGAGTGAGTGAGTGTTTGAACAGGTTTAATTATACAGTAGACTCGGAAATAGATTATTTTCAAAGATTGGGGGAAAATTTTGCCTTTGGTTTGTCTTTTATTTTTAATTGAGGAACTTATCTCTACCTTTATAATAAATAAATGAATAAATATTGAGACAAAAGTATTGAGACAATGCTTTAATGATTTTTGAAAAGAATGACAATGAAGATAACAAGAATGTTACTTTGAGCAGTCAAATTGCTATAAAACAATCTGTATGTAGTATGAAGTCCTTTGACGTTCAAAACCAACTGGATGCGGCTGGACATAGAGTCAATAAGACGTCTGTAGTACTCTGGTGTAACTCGGTCAATCCATACCTGCTTGATTGCTTCCTGAGTGACACGTAGAACCAGGGTCTTTAACTCCAGTCCTGGAGGTCGAGTGTCCAGCAGCTGTATACACACCCAGTGAACCTGTTGTTCAATCAGTTGTGTGTTGAGCAGAAGAATCAGCGAGTGTGTTGGACACTGGGCCTCTCGGCTTCAGAAAGTAAAAGTCTTGACACATATGTGTTCCATCCTTTAACTAAACCAGCTGATTCTAATGAGGACAGTATCTAATTTCTAATTTCTAAAATTCAAATTTTGTTACAGTATGTGTTAACAATTGTTATGTATTAATCTGTACTATCAAAGACTTCAATACAGTGCTTCATTTTTATTATGTATTTATATTATTACACTCACTCTAATTTATGTATCAGCATTGTTTATAGATACTATAACTAAAGTATAAGAGGAACTTGTGTCATGGATGTTATTTATGGATTGTTTGAAAGAATAAAAGAATATAACATTTCAGGACATGCTGTGATTAACAAAAATCTCTTGTTGATTGTTTTTCCTGTAACAATATGACACCAAGTGTTACATATTAAACACATCTAACGTACCTTCTGGCTTTGATGTGCTGCTGGCTGTAGCTGTCCTGCCACCATTTGGCCTTGTTGTTCTGGCTGTGGTTTTAGTGAGCACTAGAGGAGCTAACACACACACACACACACACACACACACACACACGGAATGTGAGATATCTACTGTATGCATCATTACTGTGATCGTCAGGACACGAACACTTGTCCATGTTTGGATTAAAATGAGATTCAAGATCACTTAAAAATATTACAATGACATTAAAACATTAAGATTTTCAGTAATAAGCACAAATCTAATATTTTTTCAGTCACATTCATGTTATAAATATATATTCAGTGTATTTATAAGTTAAAGTAACAACAAAACATTGACTTTACCTGTTACTGTGAGGTGGACAGTAATAAAGCCAGTATTAATACCCTCACACCGATAATCTCCTGCATCCTCTACAGTCAGGTGTGAGATGGTTATAGTAAAGTTTCCTGGATCATTACCATTAACCCGCTGAACTCGACCACTGAAACGCTTAGTCACATCAGTGGGATAGATGTCAGTAAAAGTAACAGCATCCTTGTTTCTATATGTCCAGTTGAAACCGGCTGCTTTATGCTGTGGATCATCGCAGGAGCACGACAGCTCTACAGACTCTCCTGATGATTTTATTATATTAACTTGTTTACTGTTCAAGATACAACCTGTACAGGAAAAACGAGTTTATCAGGTTTATTTTAAATCCAGATGTTTACAATATCTTCCTGCAGCATTCATAACTCATTTATTTATACACTGAGAACCTGAGATTACCACACCATAAATAAATCCACCCTTTATAGAGAGAATCAGTAGAACACACCTTACTGAACCAAAACACATGGTGGGTTACAGCATGAATTGCATGTATGTATGAGTGTAAGTACTGTGTGTGTGTGTGTGTGTGTGTGTGTGTGTGTGTGTGTGTGTGTGTGTGTGTGTAGTAAAAATCAGACAAACAATCAAATTTGCTTTAAAGCGAATCAATAATGTGATTGATATATGTATATCTGGTATATTTTAATTTATAACTTATATGTATATTTCATTAATTGCATATTTTATCTTTTCTATGTAAACTATGTACTTATAGTATATCATTTATAATATGATAGTTTAATCTATATATCTCTAATATACTGTAGATTTGACTAATTAGTCCATAAAAAACTATGATCTATTATAATAATAATAATAATAATAATAATAATAATAATTGACAATTATTTTTGTCAATTATGGTATTGACAATGAGTGAGTGAATGAGTGAGTATTACATTAATTACAAATCCTTGTTCTGTCATTAATATTATTTCATCCTCAATAGTAATAATAATAAATATTTAAATCCCTTTGTGATATCCTCTATTTTTCCACGCTGAAGCAAGATGTAAAGACTGATGGGTATTTCTGGCGAAGTGAGAAACCGTAGTCCATTTGCTCCCGTCATCGTTCACAGTTCCCTTTCAACCCAGCAGTTTTCCTCCTTGTGTGGTTTGGAATTACAGTATATATCATTTGTAACATTGTCTGAGTTATCTGTGCAGTCCTAAGCGTATCAGACTAAGAACATGCTCCAGAGTCTGCAAAAAGTCCAATAAATGCAATTTTGGTCCTACTGTACCTTTAGGAGTAAGAGTAAGAACTACTGCATTTCTCAACATTCCTAAAAAAAGAAAATCACTCCCATCTCCAGTAAAATGTAGGAGAGTGTCTTAACTGGTTAGGAGTCGTGAGGAAATGGATAAGACGTGCATTGAGGAGGAAGTTTTAGTAACACTGACAGACACTGAGCTCGTTTTAGTAACAGTGACGATGCAGCTTTAAACAGTGACAGCTGACAATGTTGGAAATAATAAATCAGACTTTGCTCTCACAGCACCACATGTGCAGATTCACACACATTCCCCACCGTACACGATAAACAAGGATTCAAGGCACACACATTAAAATAATGCTATTTATATATAAATTATATGCATTTATATGAAATTATTTAAGTGTAAGCGGCGCGGTGGTGTAGTGGTTAGCACTGTCGCCTTGCACCTCCAGGGTCTGGGTTCGATTCCCCGGCCAGGCTCGATTCCCGTCTCTGTGTGCATGGAGTTTGCATGTTCTCCCCGTGCTTGGTGGGTTTCCTCCGGGTACTCCGGTTTCCTCCCACAGTCCAAAGATATGCAGATTAGGCTAATTGGCGTTCCTAAATTGCCCGTAGTGTGTGATTGGGTGTGTGAGTGTGTGTATGTGTGTGTGCCCTGCGATGGATTGGCACCCTGTCCAGGGTGTACCCCGCCTAGTGCCTGAAGTCTCCTGGGATAGGCTCCAGGTCCCCCGCGACCCTGAACACAGGATTAAGCGGTATAGAAAATGAATGAATGAATGAATATTTACGTGTACTACATTATTTTTTTATATTTGGAGGTAGGAGTAGGGCCAAATTTTTCTTTAATTATTTCTTTACAATTTACTAGCAAGCTAAACACTTTCTTTTTGAAATCATTTTGATCAGATTATGACAGTCATGCACAGCTCTGTTATAGGGGTTTGAAACAGTTGTGATTGAAGCAGTCTAATTAGGAGTCCTGCAGCCGAGTCACGCGTTCTATACGATTTACATAAAGCTTTCACACGACTGCCGCTGATTTCACTATTTCACTTTTCCACTGTTTAAAACTATAAAAACATGTGAAAATTACGCACCCACTATAACTTAAAGCCAACTTTACGGACCTCAGTAGTAAACAGTGACGTCACACGCTTAGCGCAGGCCTACTGTACACCTCGCCGACAGTAAGAGTAGGAAGCTTTATAAATAACTTTGATCTAGAAATATTTTCAGTCCTAAATGAACACAGACCAAAGACATACAGGGTAGGCTAATAAGCATTTTCAAATTGCTCATAGTGTGTGAATGTGTGTGTGTGTGTGTGTGTGTGCATGCTTGTGCCCCGCAATAGCCCGGCACCACAATACCGTATAGGATACTGTATAGGATTAGTGCAATTCACATAGTGACATGGACATTTGGTGCGTTTACACACATGCACACACTAAACACTAACCGTTTATCAACACAAGATCAACACACTAATCTGAATAAAGTCTTTTAAAAGAATAAATACTGTTAAAAGAACATTGCAAGTCACATTGCAGTGAAAACAGGAAAATCTGACTTACCTTCAGAAACTTGAAGAACGATGAAAAGATAAAAACACGCCTGCATTCTTACTGCATTCAATCCAACAGTATGAAAAGGACACGCGATTGCGTGCTGCACAGTTACGGCTTCTAACAGTTTGTGGGTTTTGGGTCGTGACAAAGACACTAGATCACATGGTTGGTGGTGGAGTTACTCCATTTTCGCCTCTTTGTCTCTTACTCAGTCACACAAACACACACATACACATACAGAGAAAGAGAGTTTCCCTTTTCTTTTTAACACAAAACCTTAAGTTTAAACTTATATGAACTTAACTAATAATATTAAAGTTAGTCTATTTCATTCTCAGACCTTTTCTGGGGCCTCTGCACAGTTCCTCTTTCTTCTCTTTGACAGACGGACTGTCTAACACTTATTATTTCTGGGTTCAGAGATCAGGGGTAGGGATGGCACGCAGTGTGCTGAGAAATGGGGCAGTTTGGTGTTGCACTTTGATGCTGTGAAGTGTTCACTGCATCTGTTTCATGTGCTTAATTTGTCACATACACAGTCATACACAGTACGATATGCAGTGAGATGCTTATACGTCCACCAGTGACGTAAGGTTATAGATAAGAAAGAAATATGAATAAAAAGCAAAAGAAATAAAAAGAAACACAATATAAATTTTATTCTTGTCTATCTTGACTCAAGTAAATGCCTCATTAGTACAGTGGCAGTATCTTCACTTTTACATGGAAGATCTGGGTTCATTTCTCTGTAAAGAAACTCCATACACAGGGTGCATAGAGTCAGTGCATTCTCAGTGCCGGTCACAACCTTGGGGTATATAGTGTAAAAACCTGTACCAATCTGGGAACTGTAAAGAGAAACATGTCTCTGTTATCATTTATGATAAGCATTCTGACATACATAACAGAAAATACCAGCAGAAAAGAAACAAATGACACTCAGGGGTTTTAATAATGCTATAAATTAGAACTAAGCAAGAGATAGATGTAGATAATAAGGATGTAACAAGACTTGAACTATGAATTGTGATGCAAGAATCAAGGAATGCTGAGAAGTGTCTAGAAACAAAGTTCTTAACAATGAGTCCCAAATACAAGCCATGTAGAGGGTGCACCTTCAGTAGTGCACCACTAGGGGGAGACCATGACATGCCAAATCAAAGGCATGATCCACTGTGGGGGAACTAAACCGGACCACCAGAAAGAAGATCTACTCTACACCACTCAGAAGTTAAATTCACTGTGATATCAGAAATTCTTAGACTGTCATGCTCATCGTTTAAGTCCTGAACCCTGAAACACACATGACAACTCAAAGCAAGTCACATTACATGCTGTAGTTTCATCTTTTTGGTGTAACAGCAGAATTGCAGAGCGCATACTCTCATCTCTTTATTATAATAATATAGGCGGACATGACCTCGGCTTCCTTATTTTGTTTTTCAAGCTCAAAAACCTATATAATAAGGAATCTCCCTCCAATTCTGATGTTGTGTGAGTTCTGAGGGTTGAAATCGATAATGAAAGATGATCACATTTCAGTCGGCCTGAGCCAAGGACCCTCGATCCATCACTTCCGGAGCAGCTGGGAATTTATCACGGCCTGAAAAACAGGCGCAATTAAAAGCTGAACTCGTTGACTCTCTGACGGGAGTTTCCCAAGGCAAGATACAAAAAATAAATAAATAATCATTAACACAGGCGCTGACATTACGCCATAGATCATAATGAGCAGAAAGACTGATGGAATAGAGCATGAAACAAAGAACGTGTGTGTATGTTCAGGTTAGAAAATGCCTTGTTAAATGTACAGTATGCCAGAATTAGTGACATACAGTAAGTTCATAAATGATGTCAATTTAAACATGAGGAAATTTGGCAGCAACTCAGTGCTTTCAAGCATGTAGACACAATCACAAATGCCAAAAGTTCAAACTAATCCTCAGAAGGAAAGATGATTTAAAAGCATGTTTTTTGTTATTAGACAGACTGATCTGAGTATTTTCGAAACTGCAGATCTTCTGATCAAACACAACCATCTAAAGGGTTTACAGAGAATGATCTAAAAGAAGAACCCATCCACTAGGGGCAGTTATCTGGGTGGAAATACCTTGTTGATGTCAGAGGTCAGAGAAGAATCGAGCTGGCAGAAAGTCAACAATACAACAAATACATCTCGTTACATCTGCTGAAAAACATCTCTCAATAAAACCCACATCAAGCAGATGGACTACAGCAGGAGAATAGCAGACTGGGTTCTGCTCCTGTCAGCTAATAACAGGAGACTGAGGCTACGATTCGCATGGGCTCACAGAAAACTGGAAGAATTTTGCCTGGTCTGACGAGACTCAATTTGGATGGTAGGGATGTGATAGGAGGCTCATATTGTAGGTGCAGCAACTTTCATGTCAATGTGGGCCACGCAGATAATTTCCACTCCTCTTGAGTGCTGCGTATTATCTCATTCCAAGTCACTTTTAGTTATATAGTACATTTAAAAGACAATAAACGTCGAAATTCAAATTCAAACTCAAATTCATTTGTCACATACACGGCATGATATGCAGCCAAATGTTTATACTATAAAGTAGGTGTTCTCTGTGGGAGCTAATTGCACTAGCAAGTACATTATATTCTAACATTATAAGAAAAGTATACGAATATATATCAAAAATGAAGCTGAAAAATGTACAATATGTAGACGATTGCTAATAAAATAGAATTGAAATAGAAGTGTATGAGGTGTGATAAGAAGTGTATAAGTAAAGTTCGCACAGTAAAATCAATGAATGTTATGAAATTAAATAGAAAATCAAACAAAGCGGACTGAAAAATTACTTAAAAGGACATAAAAAAAATAAATTATATATATATATATATATATATATTTATATTTATTTATTTATTTATTTATATATATATATATACTTTTGTGATAATTAAGTTTTACCCCCCAAAATTTAGCAATGTATTGATTCTTTTATGTTTTTTTTTTTCTTATTTAAAACCACAACAATTTTCCAACAATTAATATTTTGTTACTAAAGCATGTCACTAGTGTAGTTTTAATGAATGTTAGATCAAACGTTAGTTTCTGATCTCTCTTCTGTTAAAGAAGCTGTAAATAATCATCCATCTCTTTTATAAGAAATCTCCAGATAAGTCTAAGGTCTTTGGATTGGTTGGATGTTTAGTAGTGAGCGTATCAATATCACCATTTCAGTGGTACATTCTTTATGGTAGATACTATGTTGCACGTTCTGAGATCCTTTTCTGCTCACCAGGTTTGTTAAGAGTGATTATTTGAGTTTTCAGTCATAATAAATCAAACTCTGTTGTGTGTGAAATTCCCAGTAAATCTTATAAAATCCCCTGAAATACTTAAACCGGCACCAACGACTAGGAAACAGTTCCTGAGATCACATCATTTCCACATTGTCAGGGTTTAATGTTACATTCCTGCAGTTCTTGATCTATACAGTATCTACATGTTTTTTTGTTTGTTTGTTTGTTTGTTGTTTTCTGTATTGTGTGTTTTCGGGAGCCCATACCAATTGGTGTGTGTCCTTCAGTGTCAGATACACACTGCGTTTTCTCCCCCTACATTTTACCAGCTCACACAAACACACACACACACTGCCATATAAATAAATTTCCTCGCTTGGCTCAACATTTCATCTCCTCTTTCTTTTTTATTCACAGAAAAACAAGAAATCGATTTGAAAAGAAGAGGAAAGATGTGTAACTCCCATGATGCACTGCGATCAACCCACAAAGTCTCTTCCATCCAGACCACCTACAGTATTCTGCATTAAAAGAAAAGGATGTAACCATGACTGTGCGAGTAGAGAATAATGAAATTGCTTGATAGACAAAATTAAAGTTTCCCACCTTGGTTTTACCTGGTTTTACATGGTTTTACCTGGTTTTACATGGTTTTACCTGGTTTTACCTGGTTGTATGTTCCCAGGGGTTATTTGTTTTGTTTGTTTATTTTGCTTATTAGAAATACTCTATACAGTAGTCTCATGTTATCCTGTTCATGTGTGAAAACTTTGCAGTAGTGCTCTGTATTGAGCAATATGAACGACTGAAATACAGCAGTCTTTTGTTGTCCACACCACTATCTGGACTGGATCGCCGCTCCATGAATATTCATTCAGTGGTGACTCTGCACTTCTCTGCATCTATAATGTTCCAATCGAGTAAAACATGCCAGGCTGTCACTTTTTATGTATTTAAATGAGATGATATATACTCGTCATCATCTATAAAATTGCTGAAGAATCAATTTACAAAAAGGTGTCATGGTAAACTTTAACCTCCAGTCTAACATTTTTCTTATAAATATGCAAGTGTGAGACCAGTAGCTATGGACAACATTTCTTCAATCCAACTGAAATCATTATAACAAAAGACTCCAGCATAACTGCAGTATATATGCAGTATACATGGATGCTGATAAGATGATAAGGACATTTAAAATATCTATGGTAATGATCTATCTTAGCTAGGATTAGAGGATTGGGTACATCTGGAGTCTAATATTACACTACTAATAGGAATAACAGTCCAACTGGAGTAAAAATGCATCATGTAAACACGTCAATCAGAACACTCTGACCTGATTGAATTGAGAAGGGTATAAACCTGCAGTAATTTGCTTATTGGGTAAATATTAGCCACGTAAACACTTGATCTGATCGTTGTAATAGATGCACTCTTTCACCAGGGTATGTGACAAGATTCCAGGAAGATTTTGTGCACTGAGAAACAAGTACTGATTGGTTCGTCATTGCATATGTAGTAAAGCATCTGACCAATCATATTGGCCAATCATTGAATTCTTTAACCATTCATAATGCAGACTAAGGGATTTATTGGAAAAGACTGGGAGATTAATCTAACTTGTATATTAATCTATACTTCTGGAAGATTCAAATCCAAAGCAAGAAGAACCACTTTACACATTCCAGAAATGTCAAGTCAAGTCAAGTCAAATTTATTTGAATAGCACATTAAATGACAATCACATGGTTGACCTACGTGACTGGACATTCCACTTCAATTCCATCTCAAGTCTTTTTTTCATAAAATGTTTTTTATTAAGTTTTTTAATTATAATTTTTATACTGTATTTTTTATTATCATTATATTTCTTATTTCATATTGTCAGAGGTGGAAATTAATGAATTACATTTACTCGGGTTACTGTAATTGAGTAGCTTTTTTGCGTATTTCTACTTTTTAAAGTAGTTTTAAAAATCTGTAATTTTACTTTTACTTAAGTACGTTTTGTTTGAAGTATTGTAATTCGCTACATTTTAAATCATATTCGCTACTGAGTAAAAAATAAATGAATGAAAATGATAAAATAATAAAAATATTATGCTTTGTATAAATGCTCCGTTGCGCTCGCGTGTGTGTATCATGTCCTGGTCGCGCGCCGCTCCAGACTCCACTCCTGGTTTTCTGACATCGGCATCTTCCTGACCTTCCACACGGTCGCTTCCGCCCTGAGAGTGACGTCATCGACTAGCGCGACCATATATAAACCGGAGAGAGACGCGGGAAAGAGGAAAGAGGTTGTGATTTTGCCGTTTTGATATTTGGTTGTGATTCTGGTTTGACTTTTTGCCTTCAATTGACTTTGAATATTGCTTCGTCCCTTTGGTTTGGTTGGTCTTTGTATATATTTGTAGATAATTTCACTGTTTTTTTTGCAGGTAATCTAGCTACTAAATATAAATACCATTTTGTTTATTATTTTGGCCTGGGTCCATCCTGAATCTGATCCTCCTCCTGGTGTGTGTGTGTGTGTGTATATATACAAACCTCATTATTTCATCAGTTAATGATTGGATCTAGTTC
This sequence comes from Channallabes apus, assembly GCA_030522415.1. NCBI lineage: Eukaryota > Metazoa > Chordata > Actinopteri > Siluriformes > Clariidae > Channallabes > Channallabes apus. The sequence continues at coordinate 51,193,573 of CM060107.1, read as the reverse complement.
TTTCTGCCATATACCACCATTTCCATACAGTTTAAAATAGAACCCTGAACCATTCTTTTGCTGTATGACCCTAGACTGGGACGTAACACCATATTTAAGTGACCACTTTGATTTTCAAGCACAACAAAGACAACAGCTTTATTATGCAAAGGTGTTCCTTCAGTTAAAAACAACTAGTTTGAGATTTATATCTGCTCATCTTTTTTGAACTACGCTAGAATGCCTCATCCCAAGCCCCCCCCCCCCTAAATCTACTTTTACTTGAGTAGATTTTTATAATGGTAACTTTACTTGTACTTAAGTAAAATTTCACTGAAGTAACAGTACTTGTACTTGAGTACAAAATTTTATTACTCTTTCCACCTCTGCATATTGTTTATTTAAAATTTTACTCGGATTTAATGTATTTAATTTTTAGGGCCGTTGTTAAAACATTTCACTGCTGTGTATGTCTGTATATGTGGCAAATAAAAATGTAATTAGAAATTTAATTTGAAGTGATTTACAATATTAGAAAGAAAATTTGTGAAAATTAGCAAAAAATAAAACATTGATAAACATTAAATAAAATAGAGATGAGAAATAAATGTGACATACAAATTTACATTATATACTGTAACTAAAAACAAAACAGATGACAGAAGCATATAAAACATAAAGAAATATTCTGATTAAATGCTTTGAACTTGTAAGATAAGATATTTTACCAGGTCAATTTTCAGGGAAAATAGATAAATTGAAATGTCTAATTAGAATTATTTCAGTAGGATAAAAAAATGTAAACATACTACAGCTAATATTTTGTTACAATACTTAGCAATAAATCAGTAGTCATTTGTTAATGTTACTTTAAAAGGTCTTCTGTTTAAATAAAAATCCCAAATTGTTGTTTCTACAGTTGTGTGCAAATATTGATTTCATAATGACTTGCTTTAATCATTCAAATTTCTTTTTCCATCCATCGTGAATACTTAAAAAAGAAATCAAATACACAATGATTGTATAAAACCTACAATTCTCTCTCTCTCTCTCTCTCTCTCTCTCTCTCTTTTCTTTCTCTCTGCATCTTCTAGTCTCTCTTGCTTGCTGTCATTGTCTCCGAGGCAGGTGTGTGTGCAGCAGGGTTCTGCAATACAGGGGAAGCCCACACTAATGCCCTGCCGTGTGTGAACAGGTAGTAATCAGGAAAAGAACAGCGGGAGCAAGTTCATCTACTTTGATGTCTGATTTCAGTCATGCTGACCGACCTGCTCGCATCCTCTTCTGGGTTTAAAAATAAAATGCACCAGGAGCTAAAGAAAAAAAATGGGACCATATGAGGTCAAGGAGTGCCGGCTTGAGCACTACACTCTCCAACGTTTGAAAACTCTGAATGCGTATTAAGCTCTCAAACTGTTGAAATATTATGTAGATTAATATATGAATTTTGCTTTAATAATGAAGTTAAAAATGCTTTTAGTGTAAAAACTAGAACAAATAGAATGTTGAATATTATACAGTATTTAAAAAATATGAAAGAAGTCTTCAACGTCAGTGTTTGATCAGAGATTAAGAGTTCAAGAGCTTATTTTGTATTTACCTACTAACATTACAATTAAAATAAGTCAATTAAAACCAACTTCACAAACATATCTAGCCGTCTGAGCCATATCTAATCAGCCAACAAGAATTCAAGTCTTTATCTCATTGCAAATATTATCACAAGAGTGCTGTGAGTTTTCTTTTTTTTCTTCTTCTATAACATACTGAAACTGTCTACAGCGTCTGCTCGCTCTCAGCACGTACGACTGACAGCACCAAACTCGGCCCATCTGCTCTTCCTCACTCCGCTCTAATTGCTGCTACTCGTCCAGCGGAAAATCCGACAGGAGACGACGACGCGCTGTCCAAACACCCCCCGTGTCATCTTTTCCATGACACGCCCGAGCAGCGTGTGTAAGCAAGCGAGACCGCGCTGCAGTTTAACGGATTTACTAAAGACCGAGAACTGGCAGCTCGGACGTTCTCATCCCTCAGCACCTCATTTCACTCTAATGGAGAGTGAATGAGTCGTATGTACACGCCAGAGCTTCACGTATAGTTCCATAGACTGCAGAGTGATGGAGTGAAGTTGGCTGCTGTTTCAGTTTAAATAGGAAGTAAGAAGACGTTTGATTGCTTGTGAGTGTCTGTTTGCGATTGGATAATGCTGAATGATTCAGTATAGAAAGTCAACTTAAACATCTCTGGTGGTCATATTAATTAACTGCTCAGAAGTTCATACTGTAAGCACTTGTTGGCTATATAGTGCATAGTTATTGAATAATAATATTTACCAATCACACTATCTGGAGTCATCCAGATGTTCATGGGTTCTCGTTTGAGTCTGGTTCTTTCACAAGGTTTCTTTCTCATGAGTTCTCAGGGAGTTTTTCTAGCCACTGTCACCCTTAGCTTGCTCATTGGGGTTTAATTTATCCATTTAGAATTTACTACAGAACTTGTTTTTTCTGCACTTTTCTAAAGCTGTTGTGACAAATTTAATGGGATAACATAGATTTTCTTAATTCCTTAACTAATAGGTCCAGACTTATGTTCCTTGCTCTGCTCACTATTGCTTTTTAAACAAATCTGTTGTAGTGGTTGTACAGTATAAGGAATTAGACACATACAGATGTTTTATTTTAGACAAAGAAATTTCAATAGCATGGTTGTAAATGAATAATCAAATAGCAACAGCAATAAATAAATAAATAAATAAATAAACCAAGCCTTCTGATTGGACGAGATGATTGGTCATGAGATGATTGGTCATAATGGTTATTGCACCATTGCAATATTTAACTATATGTATCACTCCAAATCCCAGGTATTCTAATCACAGCATTATTCACAGCATGGGTGAAGGTAGATCTGTACAGTCCACAGTACTGAGGAGAGAGCAACTGCCTGCCAAAACTAAAATTCAGAAAAAGTCACAGAAGCACATTCAGCAAGAAGACACATCTTAAACAAACACTTTGACTCCTTAATAATTGCTTCTAAGTCATTTCAAATTGCCTCTGAACCATCCATATTCTTTTAATGGCTATAAAGCCAATTAGAGTTAGTTCGGCCAGTCATGAATGGATATGTGTTGGCGTAGCAAAATAACTGCTTAACTAAAGAAATAAATTATAATCTATTCATAATAAATGCAGTTTTTGATATAAAAGCAATATCACATTCAATGTTATGCTGTTGTGCTGAATATCAGCACAGCTGCAATGCCTTTGGCACTACATTAAAGCCATGCTGATATTAATCACAACAGCACTCCTTTTTGATGCCTTTAGCACTAACTAGTGGTACTTGCTTTTTACCACATCAAAGCTGTGCTGATATTCATCACAACAGCATTCCCTCCCACAGATACACAATTATGGCTCATTCATTCAGTATCACATAAGAGCTTCAAACTGGCTTGTTCAGGCTAATGCTAGTGCCATCTATGTTCTTCTGCAAACACAAGCTCTCATACAGTATAACCCTGATTGACTAGCGTCATTCTGACTGACAGGAAAGCTTGAGTAACACCATTCCTCCTACTCGGACAGCACAGTCCTTAAGCAAGGGTGAACTCTTCACTGATGAATTAATTCAGCTTAGTGTCTGATGCCTAGCACCTGGTTTAATTTAGCGCTTCAGAGGGGAAAAAAAATTGTCACATTTTCAGAAAGAGTGAAATGAACATTATGTCCTGTTCCTCTGCAATGTCAAGAAGTGCTTCGGTCATTAGCGCGTGAGCAACTTTCCCCATTTGCACCGAGGTGCTAGAATATGCTGTTAGCATAGCCGCTAGCAAAGGACAGCCGCTACGTGCCTAATGAAGCAACAGAAAAGAGGAATGGGAGGAAAATGAGATTTACACTCCAACACACACAGACACGCACAGATACCATTACGCACTGCTCGTTCAGGCTATTCTGAATTATACTTTCTCACTCAAACATTTTCTTTTCCTCAACATTCATCACTGTTGGCAGTAGAGTGCAAACAATTAATAGGAAATTTAAATAAATCGTTACTACCATTTATACCACAGTGCTTAGTTCTGATTCATGAGAAGGTTAATTAACCGGGTAATGAATTTACAGTAATGCATTTCCACTAACAGTACAAGCTGTGATCTTTTTGTAAGTGTTCTCTCTCTCTCTCTCTCTCTCTCTTTCTCTAATTAACTTGGTGAGATAGTAACCTGTTTATAGCTGCTATAAATGAAGTAATCCCAGGGAATAAATTGTTCCACATCATTAAATGCAACTAAAATTTAACAATAAAAATGCATGACGTGTTGATTATTGAGCAGGTACTGTAGATTGTTAAAAAGGATTTGAGATGTGCTGGTACAAGTGGCTTCACTTCATCACATACAGTACAGTACAGTAACCCTGTCAATTTAATACAGTTGAATTTATACTGTAGTAAACTGTATGGTCCATAGTGTTTATCATGTGCAGGGAGCCTGGAGCCTATCCCAGGGAACTCAGGGCACAAGACAGAGACAAATTAGATGGCTGTCAACATATCCATTATATTTACATTCATGGCAATTGGCAGACCCTTTTTCAGAACAACTTACATTTTTATCTTTACTTCCATTATACATCTGAGCAAAAAGCCATGCTCAAGGGGCCAAGATGGGCAACATGGTGAAGGTGAGGTTTGAACCTGAGACGTTCTGGATCATAGTCCATTGCCTGTTACCCCTGTCCTCATCACAGGGTACAAGCACACACTCGCATGCTCAATTATACACTATGGACAATTTTGAAAAACCAATCAGCCTACAAAACAGAGGGAACCTACAAAGCACTCACAGACCGGAGGTAAAAATTTACGGCCTTAACCTGGAGGTGAGGCACAACCTTGCTAACCACTGAACCAACATGATATCTCATAAATTTGAATAATTTAGGTCTTGATTAAAAGCACTGGTTTAATATTTTCCCTTATTTAATTCTCATTCTACACCTCAGGGCTTCATCTGATACTAGTAATAAATCAGCTGTAATAAAACAGAAGAAACTACAGATGTTCAATAACTTTGATCGGCAGTCTATCATTGTGGCGATAATTAACAAAGCCGTGTGCACTAATCAATAGGATAGATAAAGACTTGCTACTCCACAGACAGAGTTTTTTTTCCCTTTACCGGACACAGGGTTACATCAAAGACCTCTAGATGGCATCATTAGATCACAGCAGTCACATCTATCGTGTTACATTTTATCCCAGATCATGATATTACGAATGCAGGGCGCTTTCAATCTTTTAGAATGTTTGAAGAATTTTACAGGAGACTGTGTAAATATTAATGCGGCACTAAAGGTTGTCTTAAAATAGTAATCATTAATATGTGTTGTATCTATAAATAATGAAGATGAAATTATTAGTTTGGTCAAGATTTTAAAAATGCCAATGGCAGAGCAGTGCTGTGTATAATGAACCAACAATAAATAAATAAATAAATAAATAAATACATACATAATTCAGTTTAATTGTCTTTCGCATACACAGAATTGCAGGTAAAGATCAAATAACATGAGTAAAAAAATAAAGTATGGAATTTAACTATTTTTTTGTGTTTAAGGAAAATGATTAATTCTGTACAATTGAGTAAGCACTTGTTTTTTACTAAAACAATTGTTTTAGATAAATAAGAAAAAATGCAATAAAAATAATCTTCTCCTCATGACGAATAGAGAGCAGAGTTATTGTTACAACCCATCATTTCTTGCTTTCCAACACCACATTCTATTATGTTACATAACCCTTATACCACTTTAATTACAAATTTGATATCATTGAATAATATATTATGCTTACATCTACTCATAAACAGTTATATTTAATTTTGTGGAATATCCAAAAAAACACTTACTGTAGTTCTTGTTATAACTTACATTCTAGCAATTACTCGCTTTTATTTATTCCAAAAAACACTTAATTAATGACTTTTTTATTCTACAAAGTGCTGACATTATTATGATTATGATGATGATTATGATGATGATGATTATTATTATTATTTTTTTTTTTTTATTATTATTGTCATTATTATTATTATTGTTGTTGTTGTTTCTATCTGTAAAAATCATAACATTTATAACCTGGGCATTATTATTATATACACCTCTGCTTTTTCCTCACAGCCAGCACAATTGATGTTACAGAAAATGTAGAAGAAAAACTTTCAGATAACAGTTCATTTTGCCAATACAAAGAATTGATGTATTAAGACGTCACTTAGAACATCCCCATATATGTACCCAGGTAAAAAAAAATGTGTAATTGATATCCACATGATAAAATGTCAATGTAAGTAAAATAATGATAAACCCATCATTTCTGTGACAGTTACTTAAGGGGTTGGCCTTTAACTAAAGCCAATAAGTCTAATACTGTGTCAGGAAATCTGAGTACCTGGAGGAAACCCACCAAGCACAGAGAACATGCAAACTCCATGCACACAGGTGGGCATCGAACCCAGATCTCGGTGGTTCAAGGCAACAGTGCTAACCACTACGTCACTTTGCCGCCAAGTGATTCACCTGTATGAGGCATTTTTTTTTAGCAATCTCACTAATTAAAAAAAAACAACAAAACGCAATACCAAATTAAAACTTTTTTTCAGTTTAATTCAATAGAATTTGTAAAGCGCTGTTAACAGTGGTGATTTTTGAAAGCAGTTTTACAGAATCAATTTATGGAATTCAAAATTGTAGAAATGTGTATAAAATGTGTGAGAAAATATGATTGTCCCTGATGAGCAAGCCAAGGGTCAACAGTGGCAAAGAAAAACTCCCTGAGATGGCAATAGGAAGAAATATTAAGATAAACCAGACTCAAGATGGAAGCCATCCTCATTTGGGCCAAAACAGATAGCAGAAATAGTTTTTCAGTCATATTGTGTGTTAGGCAGCTGGAAGTTCAATATAACAGAAGATGTGATTAAATTCCAGTTTCGTCATTGAAGGCTCAGGTAAAAAAAAAAACTGTAGGAAATTGCAGCCCTAAAGTATTGAGCGACTGCCGTCATACGTCCTTAGGGAACAGCTGTCTGCATCACATGGTGAACTGGAACCATCCCCAGCCACCTTAACTGACCACATGGGGCTTCCATGCGACAAAATCTCCAACCAGAAGTGGGGCACCTGGATGAGTCAGACAGGTTAGGAGGGCAGACGGGGGTCTGGACCACCTGGACAAACTTTGTCTAAAGTGGGGAACACGTGTGAGATGGTAGAAGAGCACGCGGAGGTACTGGATCTGACAGGAATCTTGGCAGGAAAAAAAAGAAAGCAAACTTTCTCTCGTTGCTAAATGAAGTTTTATTTGTCAGGATGTCACCTGATCAACATCTTTTTTGACTAAAAAGTCTCTCAGCAGAAGAGAGACAGGGAGAGGGAGAGAAGAGAGATAACAGCCTTTTAAAAGATCTGATAAATTTTGATCCGTTTGGCTCTCCATACCAGCGACAGTTTGACCCGATCGGCGCACCATAGCTCGTCTCTCCTCAGATGATGCTGAGGCAGGGTTGCTCGCGCTCAGAGTCTGATTCGGTTTCATCCGCGCGCGCATGTCACTGAGACGATCACCGTGGAAACGGTTGCTAGAAATTACTCCGTGTCGCAAAAGGATGAGGCGGTTTTAACGCCATTTCATGTCACTTGTGTATTTTGGTTGTTATGGTTGTTGTTGTTGTTGGATTAAGACCGGACCGCGCGCGCGCTCGGCCCCTGAGGCGCGCGGGATGCTCGGTGTGTCTGCGCCGTTAAACAAACTTTCTGTCTGAAGTGGGGGACGCGCGCGCGAGACGGCGGAGGAGCGCGCGGAGGGCGCTGGATCTGACAGGAATCTTGGCGGGAAAAAAAAGAAAAGAAAAGAAAAGAGAAAGCAAGAAAGTTTTACCTCAGAGCTAAATGAAGTTTTATTATCCTGTCAGGTTTCACCAGATTTTCGTCACTTTGACCGAAACTGACTTTAAAGCCTTAAAATGTTATCAGTTATTTTTAAAGTACTGATGAATGTAGTTTATTCATGTATGTTCTTATGCTGTTACAGAACCAGGTAAGAGTCCAAATCTGTGAAGAAGTAAAATACAGGTCTTTTAGACAAGAATGATGACAGGAGCAGTGTATAAAGCATGGGATTAGATGTGCTTTTGGGAAAACCCACGCTTTCAGGATTAATACAGTATCAGGATGATCCTCAGCACGTGAACATTTAAAGCAGAGGAAAAGCGATATCCGCTTAACTGATGTTAAATCCATTTTGAAGGGGAAAAAAAAACAATGTCTTGGGAACGTGTCTCGAGTTCCACTCACCACGTTTCTCCTTCAGGGAATCATATTTCATGTCTAAAATATCAGTCTGACTGACTCCATGAAGAAAATGCTCCATCTTGCTCTAAATGATGCATGGATCTTCTCGACCGAAGCTGAAGGTTGGTTAACGGCACGTGCGCTCGAACAGGTGCGCCGCCTTTGTCGCCGCTTCCTCTCAACTTTCTTTGCACTTTCAAAGAATTTCACACATCGCTTCATGCAATTTCCATCACCTTTGTTACTCTGTCACTTCTCGACTGCAAACAGGAAATGGCACCTTGCAGGTTTATTTCACGCATGAGCTCATATTTTGTTTCTTTATCCTTTTCATTATTTTCCAAAAAAAAAAAATTATCAAAAGGAAGGGGGAAATCACTAATGATATGTCAAACTAAATCATAAAAAGTACTTAATGAATTCCAGCACTAATAATTAATCACAGGGATATTTGCTGTACATTTGTCCATGTCTCAAAGTGTTACAAACAGAATAATTAAAATTAAATTACCTCAGAATAATGCATGTGAATCATCTTACAAACACAACACGTAATCTTTGTTTTTTGGCTAATCTGTGTGTGTGTGTGTGTGTGTGTGTGTGTGTGTGTGTATCTGCTCACAGCGGCCCATACGCTGGCGCTATGCTCTAGCGCCAATATGAGAGTCTTCGTGGCGCGTTGAGCTTCTCCGTGCCAGTCCACATGCAGGCCAAGAAGCGCTACGTGCTAGCATTGGCGGCAGCTTGCGCCATGCTGCTCGCCTACATCTGCACTCTACACACCACTGAGCTCCAGACGCGCAGCGTAGAGCCGCACTTTCACGCCCTTCTTCAGGATACCCAGCACCCATACGTGTATCTGGAGGAAGCAGAACCAGAAGAGTACGGACCGCTGGTGCTTCTGCGGCGCGAGATCCAAAGCAACATGTACAAGAGTCGGCGTTGTCGCATGGACACATGCTTTGACTTCGGCCGGTGCCAGGGTGCCTTCCGTGTCTACGTGTACCCACCAGGTACAAGCACGGTCACAGGAATTTCCGAGAATTACCGGAAAGTCCTGGCAGCCATCGAGGACTCCCAGTTCTTTACCAGCGATCCAAGTGAGGCGTGCCTTTTTGTGCTCAGTGTAGACACGCTGGACCGAGACAAGCTCTCGCCTCAATATGTGCAGGATGTTAGAACTCAGATCCAGAACCTTCCACTGTGGAACGATGGCAGGAACCACCTGATCTTTAACCTGTACTCTGGGACGTGGCCTGACTATGCTGAGGATTTGGGATTTGATGTAGGGCAGGCCATGTTGGCCAAGGCCAGCATTGACGTGCAGAACTTCAGGCGCCATTTTGACGTTTCAATACCTCTTTTTTCCAAAGACCACCCCCAGAAAGGAGGGGAAAAAGGTTATTTGACATCCAACAATGTCCCACCTGCAAGGAAATACCTTCTGGTGTTCAAGGGGAAGAGGTACCTTACTGGAATTGGTTCAGAAACCAGGAACGCTTTGTATCACATACATAATGGGGAAGATATGATTTTGTTGACCACCTGCAAGCATGGGAAAGACTGGGAGAAGCACAAAGACGCCAGGTGTGACCAGGACAATGAAGAATACTCAAAGTAAGTCTATTACTTTTATCACCTTGCTTCTGGTCCAAGCCTGCTTACCTAGGTCGATGCGGTTTCGATACCTAGGTGTCACATCACAGGGCGAATAAATGTTTGCAGTCCTTGTGCTGACAAATCTGAAGCAGCTGTTTAGTAAAATGAAATGAATCCTGAGCTGTCATGGAGAAAAAAGACCTTGCGTGGTAATGAGTGTTGCATCACAGAAAGTCATGAGGGGGAGGAAACCTTAAGGTGGAACATGCGATCGGCAAATTATATGTATGTGGTGGTAACAACGGATGCATCAATTTAGGCAACATATGCACCTCTTGTTCAATTTCGCCATTTTTTGTGAGGCTCTTTTAGTGCTTTCTTTCCTTGGGTGACTGGGTGAGAGCGCTTCAACATTGTGTATCAGGATTACAGCTGAATTGAGACACATCGCTCTAGTTGCACCTTACAAAGCACATTTTCTCAAATATACTGTACATACAGTAGGCACTAAACACCTAGTACCATAATCTATCTCAGAAATCCATTGCAGATGACTGGAATGGTACGTTCACGTTTCCCCCAAGATGAAGAGTTGGTCGTCATTTTTCTGGGCTCTTCAAATTGCATGTTTCTCATTTGTGTATATTTGTGTGTATTTCAACATCATTGACTTCATTTACATCAAAGGAAAAGGACTTTCCCAACCAGAGAGAATGCAACCCACCAAAAAATAAAATAAAAAATGAGGCCTGTGTTATAGATGAAAAATGTATAAAAGATCAGCACAGGACTACTGTACCTACTGTACTGATTATCCCTTAATCTTGTGCGGAAACAAAATTTTACTCTTATTTTTCCCTTAACAATTAGATTATCAAGCTTCCTGAAGGAGTTCTACCTAAAACCGTTTGTGACCACCTACGAAAAAAAATAGTCTATTGGAAAAAGGAAAGAGCTGAAGCATGCTGTCATTAAGCAGGAACAACAACCAATGTTCTTAATCAGCTCCCTAAGGAGTGTTAGTGCAAGGAAAACTGTTGCCGCTGGTTCTGGATCCATCTTGAGGTGAATTTGTGCTGTGCTCCAAACACAGACACTTTACTTTAAGGTTCGTGCACATAATATCTGGTTAATGCCTTGTTATGAGTGCATCTCTATGTTGTGTTATCGAAACCCTTGTTCTTGTCTAAGAAGCGTAAGCGCGATTACCATACCTCCCAGGTTCCTGGTGTGCTGATGTGCAGATACCAGATATATCTTAGTACTGTTTTATTCACAAGGGGCAGGGAAATCTGTTGTAGTTACTGTAAGCCAAGATTTGCCTCACAATACCTGTTTAAGCATCACAAGATATTAAAAAGATTGTTTACTGCATATTTGTTACCCGTACTTCTTGTGACCTGTTTAACCTGAACCCCATTCCAGCAAAAATGTTCATACAGGATGTCCAAAAACTTTTGTCAGTATATATCACTATAAATTGTGTATACATAGCCTGGTCACTCCCTGTGAACGTTTCCACATTTTGTAGTGTCACAACAAAATGCACAAGCGACAAGGCATTGGACTGCTGGTCAGGAGGTGACCTGCTCGGACCCCAGCACCATGTCATTCTTGGGCTCTTGAGCAATACTCTAAAACTTCAACCGCTTAGAGATATGATGACATAAATTTGAAATCAAGTACTATATGTGCAATTCAACTGTCAATATAGTGTAAAGTCACCTTTGTCGGAGAAAACACAGAAGAAGAAGCATCAGGGTGGAGCTTTAATGAATTGTGGTAAAAATGGAACCTTCCACAGAGAATGTTTAAAGGTTAAGGGTTAGAGTGGTGAAGAGGGGGTTAGTTAGTAGGGAGGAGTTAGTATTACTGTAGATAGATAGATAGATAGATAGATAGATAGATAGATAGATAGATAGATAGATAGATAGATACTGTAGATAGGATAAAAGGGGAACTGCAAGATTTTTCCACCTCAGATGCAAACATATATGTATTTAAAAAATATCAATGCAATACATAACTGAATCAATTCCCCTTCAACACACATTCTATTAGTCAGAGAAGCAACAAATTGTCACAGTTAACCCAAAAGAAACTGGAGAGATCTGCAGCTTTGCAGGATAACCAGATCCTTGGCAGTCCAGAAAGCTTGGTTTTATGAAAGTACTGTATGACATGATGATTGCCAAAAGTCTTGGAAGGTACGTGGAAAAAATGACTTTAGTCTGATGAACTTTTTGGCATTGACACAAATCGCTTGGCCGTTCCTGCAGTGAAGTGGGGAGGTGGTGGCATATTGTTTTGAGAGGCTCTCTGTTTAATGCCCTCTTTATTTCCTCACTGTCTTTTTGTGCAAACCCTACTCTAGGCTACTCTGGGAATGTGATACATTCATACACAACTCACGCAAAACATATCTTTAAAAAAACAAAAAAAAAATGTAAAATGTTTCATGTGCAAAAAAAATAAATTTTTGCTTGAGAAAAAGTTCTGAAATGTGTCAACTGATTGATCGATGCTCTTAGACAATGGCCTAATAGAGTCATCATCATGTGATCAATTCAATTAAGACAGAGTTTTCTTGGGTTGGGGTTATGCCCTGGACAATAAAACACATAAATAACCCTCGTTTTGTATTAGAGGGCTATAAGCGTGCCCTAATAGGGGAATACTCATCTGTAGTTTAAGTGGAGTAATATATGATCCGCTTGGCTGCAAATTAAAGCCTGAGGTCTTGGCTAGCATGCACTTACAGTTTAAATAAATTGGAAAGGATTTCAAAGTGGCGGTGCGGTCAATAATTGGCGCTCTGTTAAATTAAGTAGGAGCTCAGAGCCAGAGGAAGAGAGCATTCCTTAAACACACACACACATAGACACACACACACTCCATTCCCGCTGTGCTGGGGTGGATTAAAAATGAGCCTGGCATAATTCTGCTACGACAGCCCAGACTGGGCATGACACACACACACACACACACACACACACTCTCTCTCTCTCTTTCTCCCTCTCTCACTCACACACAGTCGATGCTTGATTTCATTATCGAGCGACTCCGAGTCAATGAGAGGCCCGATTCAGAATGCTGTCAGATGTCTTTGTCGGTTTCCTGTTCATTTGCGCCTGCGGGAGAAGGAAGGAGAGACGGATGGAAGGATGAAGGAAGGAGACAGAAAAGGGAACCCTGCTGATAAGATGTATCGGCTGACTCTAAATTAGAGACGTTCACGACCTGCAGATTCATCACAGAGCGAGAGAGAGGGAGCGGGAGGCACATGCAGAGAAAGAGGAAGAGAGATGAAGTGATGGAGAAGGATGTTGTAATAGAGGTATGGTATGACAAAATGCAAGGAGTAGAAGCAGGTGAGAAAGTGCATTAATTAGTTTGTGATTAATGGAATGTATACATTTTCTTTTTTTCAGTCTTGGTTCAGTTCATTTAAAGATATAAGACTGAGATAAGCTAAATGGTTATTAATATGTTCATAGTTTTTATTTATTTTTTCATTTCTACTGCATGTTTTCAGGAATTGTTTAAATAAAATACACAAAGTTCTTAAGTTCTCCCAAAGCTCTCAGGTATTTAACAAATAAAACCCTCTGCATCAAGTTGTTATAGGAAAAATACATAACAATGGGGCAGTGTGATTAAGCAGCGTTAACACTACTGCCCCAAGGTGTTTCATTTCTTTTACACCACAGTGGTTTCCTAAAGACTTTCCCATGGTGGAAAAATTCTTGACTGTTACAAAGCACTGATGCTCCTTCAGAGAAACAAAAGCACTCTCTCACTCATTCTCTACAGCACTTATCCTGGTTACATGAGACCTGGAGTCTAGTCAGGGGACTCAGAGTACTAGTCAGGGGACTCAGAGTACTAGTCAGGGTGCACCCTGGATGGGATGCCAGATTATCACAGGGCACAAACATGCACACACTCACTCACAGAAAATGTCTTTGGACCATGGGATGAAACCTGAGTGCTCAGAGAAAACCCAACAACTACAGGGAGAACATGCAAATTCCAAACACACAAACTCAAGATGGTGGTGCGAGGCCACAGTGGTAACCACTACACAACGGTTCTGCCGAATCAACCTTACAACAAATACGTTGCTGGGTAAGTTGATATGTTTTAGCTGTCTACACTAGATTTTGTAGTAATATGACACCATTATGAAGCCATTAGATCAGTTTGGCATACGTACTGTATCTACATTTTCAGCCCTGTTCAGATTGGGTTAGTTTATCAGCAGGTGCATTTTTTTTACACACCTTCTCAGTGATGAAGATCTCAAATCTCAAAGACCACAGGAGGGCTGAATTTCTAGCAGGCTGTATTTTCTTATATAAATTATTTGTGCATGATGCAACAATTTCACTTCAGTTTACAAGAAGTACACAAGAAGCATGCCCTTTTCAATTCTCGATTTAGGAATGGGTTTAATATTTGAAGAGGGTAACAGATTTGCATGCAGCAGTTACCAGCCACCAAACTCATTTTAATTGTTTTTTAACCTGAGGGAACAGAACATTAGTTATGCCTAAAGGACTGAAACGATCACTGAGTTTGTTGGAAAAAAGTACATAATTTGGTCTGTACTGTTTCTTAGAGAGGACGGAGGAAAAAACACCATCTGAATAGAAATAAAGTCACAAAAGAGAGGCTGTAAGTTAAGAAGCTACAACCGGACCCCATCTAAATTGAATTCTTTGCATTTAGCGATTTAGAATTGATTCATCCTGAGATTTATTTTTGTCATGCAGATCTGGCAACCCTTCTCATAATGCTTACATCATAAAGAGCACTGGACATTAATTTTGCTTAAACCAAAGTAATTGAACAAATCAGACAGGACTTTGTTTCATTTTTCTAAATGTTATTAAAGCTACAATCAACCCCAGTACAGCCAATACAGTTCTATACCAAGTACCAATCTGCGCAAACCTATCTTTAAAACCCATTTGTCAACCAAACGGCATTTTCTAAGCTGCACCTTTGAACCTCTTTCTTCCTTTTTGAAAGCCACACGGTCAACCATTTTCCACCACGCCACGTCAGATTTTGAACCACAGTTTGCACCTGTACAAAAGTAATTCCATCCCAGAAAATGTGTGTATTATAATCCCTCCATGGATGTGTACGCTCGATTACATCATCTTACCGCGGGTACGATTATGGTAGACAAAAAAACGCAGTTCTTCATGCTGGCTTTTTCAGAGAAAAAGGGATGGACGGAAGGGTTGGTAACGGAGCAACAGTTGAGCAGCAGAGAGAGACGTGAGGGAGAGTGTGACAGGATGAGATTGGAACAGGCCCACCTGCTGTGATGTGTTCAGTAACAGTGTAAGGTGTCAGTGGGTGTCACACTTTAAACCGCCGTAATGAGGAGCCATGAGGAGAAACACCACCTTCACTCTGCCACAGTGTGTTTACTGGCCTGGAAATAATGGTCTTCAGTCGAGTTCGGATCTGTCATCGGCGATATATTCCGTCATACTGGTTTCTAATTTGGTCTATGTTTACAGTTGTAGCGTATATAGTAGAGGATAAAGCACAGTTCTCGATACATGTCGAATACTCATTCAGCATTCTCCTCAGGCCGAGACAGCCTGGGGTGTGTTTGTCTTTCTTTTTTTCCTTTTCCTTTTCTTTACCGCTGAGATGAAGCCTGTCCCATTTGGAAGGTATCAGTAGACAGCTGTCGGCTATGGATCCTTATTTTGGAAGAATTTGTCGGCAGGCTGAAGCGATCACACAAGTCTGTTCGCTAGACAACAGGTGAAAAGGCTTGAAAAAAAAAGTAAACAAAACTCTCACTTGCTCATTCTATATACCGCTTATCCTGTACAGGGTACAGGAGGGGGGTACAGGAGGCCTGGAGGCTACCATAGGGGACTCATGTTAACTCAAACCCTCGACCCTGGAGGTGCAAGGCCACAGCACTAACGACTATGCCGCTGCCCCATCGTATGTACCACGGATCTGTTGCATTCTCAAATCTGTTTGGTCAGAAGGTGTTGATTGGCTTTCTCAGAAATGCTACATAATTTAAGTCATGGGTGGGAAAAATGTGGTTTTACTTCACAAAGAAATGAATCTTTAGGTATAATAATAGTATAATTATAATATAATATATAATTATAATTATATCTCCAGTTATAATTATATCTCCAGCTAAATTAACAGTGAGCAGCCACAGATAGGACAGCAGGACAGACTTGAAGGTCTAAAGGGATGTCCTCAAAACCCAATAAATCAGTAAAAAAATTTTTTAAACCATAGACACCTTCAGGATGAATTTCAAGCCTCAGACTAAATAAACCTGCTTTTAAGGAGCCTTGACCAAGTAATTAGTAACATTTTTTTTCTTCGAAGATTTAATTAAGGAATCTTGAGTTTTAAAAACCTTCAAAAGATGACCCGAGGGATCGCTTGCTGTTTCTTGTTCTTGTATTCTTACCTTACCTTTAAAGAATAGAATAAAAGATTATTCAGGATAAAAGCGACTATTTATAGCGACTATATCTGAAGTGATTCCAGGAAGAAGCTGGTTGCGTGTACATTTCACAACTAGAAATGTAACTGTAAATGGATTTTTGGACATAACAAAATAGTGTAATAACAATCAAATTGGTTCGGTCCAAGAAGAACAGATAACTTAATTTCAATGTGGTAGTATATTAACTTCTGTGACTGACGACTTCCTAACAGCAGCATGTCCGCTGCATTCTTTTCATCCTTGTGTCCTTTAAGTTAAGTTAAGCCTTTATTTGTCACGTATACATTACAGCACAGTGAAATTCCTTCTTTTCATATCCCAGCGTAACTGGGGTCAGAGCGCAGGGTCAGCCATGATACAGCACCCCTGGAGCAGATAGGGTTAAGGGTCTTGCTCAAGGGCCCAACAGTGGCAACCTGGTGGAGCTGGGGATCGAACCAGCAATCTTCCGATCAGTAACCCAGTGCCTTAGCCCTCTGAGCTACCACTGTCCTTTAATAATATCGAGAAGCATGTTCAGCTCACCACAGCGTAATCAGCAGAGCAGCGCTAACCCAGGCTTGCTCTTAACCCTCAGGTCACGCGCACTATGCTTGGATTTCCCAGCCTGGATAAAAGCTGTTCTTAGATCATTTCATCTCCTGAATAGAGGTAATATCTGACATTTTTCTCTTTAAAGCCAGCGCCAAATAAAACACCTTTTTTTATTAATGATAACAGACAGACAGTTCATGCTGATGTGATTCAAAAACGGCACTGCTAGCGAACAGCTCCCGACTTCACGCCATCTCCTAATCTCCTTAAACCTGGAATGGAACGAAAGGGCTCATTTTCCTGTCTTTTATTGTGTGAGATTACACCGTTAATCCTTATTTTTTAAACCATAAATCACAATCAATATCACACACACTGGCTGATTCACATCCAAGCAAATGCATTGTACGTTTTTTGATTTAGTCAGAAATGAGATTGTTTGCTGTTAAATTTATGGTTATTAAATTCAGTCATGCCAATCATAATGCCACTTTTATTTTCACCAGACTACATACTGTGGTAATTTAACATTGTGTGTGTGTGTGTGTGTGTGTGTGTGTTTGGGTGTATACAGCTGAGTTCTGCACTAATAACTTGCCTGCTCTTGTATGACCTTACAGCACACACACACACACACACACACACACACACACACACACAGTGACACCAAATGCATACACACTGTCTCCGTCTCAGTCTGTTTCCTCTTCGTTCCTCTCCGTCAATCCAGCACTCAGTGACACGCGCATCCATACACACACACACACACACACACACAGACACACACACACACGGGCCAGTATAATGAGTGAATATTATTATTGTTTTATGTAAATGTCTGGAATGACACATTAGACAGTCTGCAGCAGGTGGCCTCCTGGGCTTGATTGACATTTCAGCTAACACATTACTCCACAGGAGGGACTGTATATACTTGTGTGGGTGTGTGTGTGTGTGTGTGTGTGTGTGTTTGTGTGTGTGCGTACATGGAATTTGGCAGTGCCATAGTAAGCACAATGACACCATGCATGCATCCATTCGGTATATATTTATTTCACACGTACGTTAGAGATGGGGAGAAGTACATAAATGCTTGAAGACACAGTATCAATCAAACCGATGTTTATATAAACATATTTTTTTTCTCCTTCTTCTTCTTCTTTTTCTTTTCAATCACAGTGAAGTTAAAATTCAGTACCAAACATCAAAACACAGTTTCTACCCGAATCTAGCATTACTGTCTGGGTTAAAAGCAGGGAGTTTCATATCACATTCTCTCTAGGTCTTAAGGTGAGTCAATCCCAAGATCCCAATTTGTTGCCTTCTTTCTTTCTTTAGCCAGAAACGCAATATACAAACGCTGCTGGTCAGCTAAGATTGATGACATCCACAGGAGACGAGGGGAATGCAGGAATGATCTGCTTGTGGCATTATTGATCTTCAATATGAATAAATCATGGGGTTGCCTCTGATATTTCCACCTTGTACTTGAGTTGTGTTGCCACTGGCGATGAATGCAGGATGTGTTCGTTTTCAGCTGGAGATAAGCAGGTTTCATATTTATGCTCTCGGCTCGGAGGAAACAAGTCTTCGATAAAAAGTCATCGATAAAAAGGCCGCATTTCATTTGTTCCGGGCGCTGTTTGTTACAACGGAGCGCTGGAGAGAATAGTCAATTTAATATTTATTCCTTTTGTCCTGTTTTGGAATTATTTAACTGTTAGGATTATGACCAATTTATCGCTTGGCTTATGTTAACTCCTTCCTTTAGAAACTCCTGCAGTCCATTCTGAAATGGTGTGAAGCATGGACACAGCTATGGCAGCCATGTGTGAGGTCTTTCCAGACAAACCATTTACTCCAAACCAGCTTTCAGACTGAGATTGCTTGAACATTACACAGCCGGAGAGCAGCTTACCTATTAATCTGGGTAGGGATACGTTTAGTCAATAAATGTGGGCCGGTTTACTTGTAATCCTTGGTGGGTCTCTTGGTGGGTTTTTTTTCCCTCCAATTTTTGCCCGATTTTCTCCCCTAATTTTGTCGTGTCCAATTCCTCCCAGTCACTAGGGGGCTCCCACATTAGGCTCATACCGTCACTCAGTAGGGAGGTCCGTAGACCGCCCACATGTTTCGTCTGACCCACGTGACGTCACCGAACTGCTTGCTCACACACCGTTGGGGGCGGCGTAACACACTCGGAGGAAAGCGCTAATCGCTTGCGCGAGCTCACAGACGCCCTTAATTAGCTTGTAGAGCCGACGTTAATGTGGGAGCGCGAAGTACCTCTCATCCCTCCCCGCTGAGAGAGCTCAGCCAATCAGCTCTCTCTATGCCTCCGGCTGTGAGAGGCAACAGCATCACCCGGGGTTTGAACCAGCGATCTCCGGATGACAGGGCGAGCGCTTTACCACTGCGCCACTCGGAGGCCCTCTACACTTGTCTTTAAATGTAGGCTGGCTTTTGCTTAACTACAAATGTAGGTAGGTGTACGTGTAGAGAGAGATATTAAATGTAGAGAGAGATATTCTTATCTGTAAATTTAGAAGCGGTTACCTGTAAGTGTAGACAGACATGTTTACCTGTAAATGTGGGCGGGGTGACCTATAAATGGAGAGAGACTTATTCCTACTTCTAAATGTGGGCGGAGTTACATATAAATGTAGGCAGACTTAGTCTTATCTGAAAATGTGGGCAGGGTTACCTGTAAATGTAGGCAAACTTATCCCTACGTGTAAATGTGGGCGGGGTTACCTGTAAATGTAGACATACATGTTTACCTGTAAATGTGGGTGGGGTTATCTTTAAATGTACAGAGACTTATTCCTACTTGTAAATGTAGGCAAACGTATTCCTACGTGTAAATGTGGGCGGAGTTGCATATAAATGTAGGCAGATTTAGTCTTACCTGAAAATGTGGGTGGGGTTGCCAATAAATGTAGACAACCTTATTTCTACTTGTAAATGTGGGCGGGATTACCTGTAAGACAGACATTTTATCTCTAAATATGTTACCTATAAGTCTTATTTGTACCAGACGTATTCCTATCTCTAAAGGTGGGTGTTGTTACCTGAAAATATGGGCGGGGTTACCTACGAATGTAGACAGTTATTCTTACCTTGAAATAAGGGGGGATTACCTACGAATGTAGACTCAGTTATTCTTACCTGTAAATGTGGGCGGGGTTACCTACGAATGTAATTATTCATTCATACATTCATTCATTCATCTTCTATACCGCTTTATCCTGTATTTAGGGTCGCGGGCGCCTATCCCAGGAGTCTCTGGGCACGAGGCAGGGTACACCGCACGTAAAAACATATATAATATAAATTAAAAAAAAAACAGAAAATATGATAAAAATTTAAACACTAATACTATTACTACTAATATCATAATTGAAGTCATTTTTAACAGGTTAGGTAACCCCGCCCACATTTGTAAGTAAGAATAATTCTGTCTAAGGCGGTGCGGTGGTGTAGTGGTTAGCACTGTCGCCTTGCACCTCCAGGGTCTGGGTTCGATTCCCCAGCCAGGCTCGATTCCCGTCTCTGTGTGCATGGAGTTTGCATGTTCTCCCCGTGCTTGGTGGGTTTCCTCCGGGTACTCCGGTTTCCTCCCACAGTCCAAAGATATGCAGGTTAGGCTAATCGGCGTTCCTAAATTGCCCGTAGTGTGTGATTGGGTGTGTGAGTGTGTGTATGTGTGTGTGCCCTGCGATGGATTGGCACCCTGTCCAGGGTGTACCCCGCCTAGTGCCCGAAGTCTCCTGGGATAGGCTCCAGGTCCCCCGCGACCCTGAACACAGGATTAAGCGGTATAGAAAATGAATGAATGAATGAATGAATGAATGTTTTTACGTTTATTTTTAAATGCAACGTTTTTGCTGACTGGTTAGCAACACAGATCTTAGGTCTTTTGTATCTTCAAGTATTTTTAAATGATATTTTCTAACTGTCCGTGCCTTTAATGATCCACAGTGACACAGATGTGTCTCCGTATTTCTCAGATAGGTGTTTTGTGCAGAATGAAGCGAAGCCGTGACCGGCTTGCTCTAGGACGAATCTTTGCAAATCAGTAACTGACATGCAGCTGAGGAGAGCTACGGTTATGGAAATTACTGGATGCTGCTAGAACATTGCAAATTGGTGCAAACAAACCGGGAAGATAAAGAAGCATTTAAGGAGAAGCCGAGATTATTGTCTAGATGGAGTCTTGATTTCATGTGCATCTTTTTTCTTAGCATTGGTGATATATGAGATACATGGAAACACTGACTGACGTTGGATGCCTGGTTGTGCATAAAATAGATGTAAAGTGTGTGTGTGTGCACCGTGTCTATGTAGCGTCACGCAAACAAGGTCACTGCTTTGATTTGTGACTGCATCTGGCAGGTCAGTCATTTTTATGGCTGTGTTTATGAAAGGTGACATCCGCGTGAATAACCCTTCCATTCTGTTCACACTGTCATTTAATATCCATCCACCTGTCTAACCCCCCCCCCCCTTCTCTCTCACTCTCGCAAACACACAAACATTATCATCTTTTATGATGATTTATATGACAGAGTTATTGAATTCTTAAACCCGGTTGTTCAGAAGGTGTTGATTAATTTTCTATAACAGCAGCTCTAACAATAATTCAGCTCCTAATTACGAGATTATATTAAAGCACTCATTCTAATACATTATGATTTCTGTAATAACAGTCCATTAACAAGAGGTTGTACCATGGAAGCTAAACCTAATAATAAAATGTATTTAAAAAACAAGATGTGATTGTTAATCTGGCGACTATTAAAATTTGCGGAAGGAGTCTCCAGTGTCAGTGTTCACACAATACACACACATTGAAAAAAAGACAGGGTGGAGTAAGGGGGTTGAAGGGGTTGATGCTGTAATTTGGCAAAAATATTTGCATGAGATTAGTGTTTTTTCCTCAAAAAAAATCAGTCCAGTGTGGAAGTGCCAGAACATGCAATACCTTAAATGTCCACTAGGCTCCAAAAGTGAGTCGATCCCCATAGACCTCCATGTTAAAATATCCAACTGTACGACAGAAATAAAACACTTTTACTGCCTGGTTCAAAAAAACATTGATCCCCATTCCTAGGTTTCTGATTCATGACATAATTAAGGGCAAGGCTAATTTGATTGGCATGTGTTAAACCCCTAGCTGTCTGCACTTTAGCTAACCAGCTAAGTGCAATTTTTGTGGAAAGTTTAACTTAGCACAAAAAATGTAGGAGTTGAAATATAATATAACATAGTATTTTAGCTAAGATAAAACTAAGTACGCTTGCTTTTGGCGACGGAAATATGTAGGCGTGTTCCAACTATCAGCCAACCTCTGTTCTTCCCATTTATGGATTAACAAAGCTTTAGATGGTGTCAGCCCTGCCGAGATCGTGACAAACAGGGCTCCCACAGCTTCAAAACTGTTCTTCAGAAAACCTAAGGGTGACATCATGGAGTGTTTGTCTAGTTCTTTTCACACAGTCTATGATTCCAAGTTCATTATGGGTGCTTGGACACCAGATTTTCAACAGGCCTCAGTTTAATCAGATTCCTGATTACAGAAATAAATTCACAATGTAGCATCAGTGACGGGACAAATTTTGTGTCTAAATTCAGGATGGCGGTGTCTGACTGGAGATCAGGTGTGTTCGTTAGTATGTGGTGGGATTGTTTAAAGAAAAGGAAAATAAACTGGCAGCAGAAATCAATTTAGAGCCATGCGCTACACAAGACATAATACAGATCTATAACCATGGCCAAATTAATTGTTTCCACTAACCCTAATTATGAAAAAGCATCCAGAAGAAGCGTGGTAAGCATTTGGAAGCGTCACTACATTTCAGTTTGATATATCTCCAGCTGCGTAGGCTGTCTGCTTTCAGGAGCCGGGCATTCATTTTAACCAAAAAGAAAAAAAAACTTGATTTACTGCAACATCAATTCCGACTTTCTGCAAATTTTCTGGCTGGAAACATGAACCGGCCAGAATGAGCTCTGCATTCATTACATCGCAGCTGATATTTACCATGACTTGCCATCAATCAGCCAGAGACAGAGTTAATTTTATTTTTCTTTGCTTTCATTTCATTTGACCTTCAGAGGACCTGTCAGCATGTAAGAAATGTCTTAACATTGCACTTCTGAGTGCACTTAACTTGAAAAGAGCTTTTACATCGGTTTGCTCATCTTTTTCATCATTATTTGAGTGAAATCGACACCTCTGACTTGTTTACTTTATTCATGAATCAACCATTGTGGTAGCTTGTAGCTGTATAGAGTAGGACATGTGCACATATCATTTCTAAATTTGTGTTCGAAAATCGATTGCATACCTCTAAAAAGTTAAAGTGCAAAGAGACTTATGCATAAATACTTCATAATCATAATCATTTCCTTCCACTTGATTACTGTGATATTTTCAGACTAGGCTATCACCCTGAGAAAGTTTCAAACCCTACCACCCTGAGTATGTGGCAATGTTGCGGCAGCGACCTCTTATTATGAGACGTGTTCGAAAATGTATGAGGTGAAATCAGCGTCGAAGGTGGAGCCGTGTTGGCCTCTAAACTCTCAGCAGTGAATCACTTTGTAAGGTGTGTGATTGCCCAGATTGTGCTCTGGCTCTATTTATGAGCAAATCAGGAAAAGCTACACTCTGGCCTTGGCTCTATAATACGACCCTGAGGTACTCCTAATCCTGTTTTTCCACATCATGTATGAATTTCCTTCATTTGAATTTTACGGGAAAAAAAACCCATTAAGATTTCTTTAGTTGTGCGTTCTATTTTGTGCAGGAGAAAAAAAGGAGAAGAAAGAGTGAGAGAAAGAGAGAAAAAAAGGATTGATTTATCCGACAGTACCGCCTCAGAGCGCGACCCTCTCCGGGACCTGAATATGGATTCAATAATACAGTGATGGAGTGAGAAAAGCAATAGAGTGATTGAGTGATAGCCAGAGGGAGGAATGGATGGATGAAGGTACTCGTTTGATACAGGTCTGTTTTTATTGAGTAAGCTGTGCACTCCGGCATGCCAGGGCACTCTGTGGCTCACACGTGTACGGCAGCTCAAGGGTCAAGAGATTTTACTGACAACATCGCCTGAATATTTGAAGGGTTTTAGATTTGAAAAAGACTCAAACCTTTATGCTTTGCTCACCTTTTAAGCAAATCTATCACTTTAATAAAATCAAATGCAAGCTTGATATTCTTATAAAGTTGACATTCAGTGATGTTTTTATTCAAATTGATTCTAAGGAAACCAGTTAAAAGGAAAGGATCTTGCTCAGGTACTGAAAGGGGTAGTTTTGGGGTGGCCAGGATTTGAACCTTGTGACTAGTTGAACCATGAATCATACAGTAGTTATAGACAGTTGATTAGATTTGATTTAGTGCGAAGCAGGAATATTTCTTACAGGTTAAAGTGTTAAAATCTACTAAGAATATCAAATATTGAAATTTCACAGAAATTAAATTGTGTATTTTGCCTTGATAAATGATATATATTTTCTTTGTCTTTCGGCTGTTCCCTTTCATGGCTCGCTACACCAAATCATCTGCCTCCATCTAACCCAGTCCTCTGCATCCTCTTCTCTCACACCAACTAACTTCATGTCCTCTCTCACTGCATCCATAAATCTCCTCTTTGGTCTTCCTCTAGACCTCCTGCCTGGCAGTTCCAACCTCAGCATCCTCAGATAAATTATATATATATATAAATTTCTCTATATAATATCCTGCTACACTGATGCACTTATCCCAGTGTTTCACTAGTGCTTTGACACCATCAAGGTAGAACGATTTCTTGTCTACCAGGGCTATGATTGGACTGCCTGCTTCACCTGACTTCCAGCTGTGTTCCTATTATGTACAGTACAGGCCAAAAGTTTGAACACACCTTCTCATCTATCTGTCAATGTGTTTTCTTTATTTTCATGACATTGGTAGATTCTCACTGAAGGCATCAAAACTATGAATGAACACATGTGGAGTTATGTACTTAACAAAAAAAGGTCTCCACAGTCCGGACCGGACCTGAACCCAATCGAGATGGTTTGGGGTGAGCTGGTCCTCAGAGTGATGAAGGCAAAGGGCCAACAAGTGCTAAACACCTCTGGGAACTCCTTCAAGACTGTTGGAAACCATTTCAGGTGACGACCTCTTGAAGCTCATCGAGAGAACGCCAAGAGTGTGCAAAGCCGTAATCAGAGCAAACGGGGGCTATTTTGAAGAAAGTAGAATATAAAACATGTTTTCAGTTATTTCACCTTTTTTTGTTAAGTACATAACTCCACATGTGTTCATTCATAGTTTTGATGCCTTCAGTGAGAATCTACCAAAGTAAATGGTCATGAAAATAAAGAAAACACACTGAATGAGTGAAGGTGTGTCCAAACTTTTGGCCTGTACTGTACAAGTTGTGTTGGCGAAGGATTGTGTGTACAGTTCTTTCAGACGGATGTGTCTCTTCTGCAAGTTGGTGAAGTTGAACTTATCTGTTGCTTTTCAGGGATCAGGTGCTGCATTTGTTGAACGTTCCCGTGAACGACGCACTGGGCTCCGAGCCAACTCGGCCGGGATCGTCATCATCTTCTTTAAAACGTTTGTACCGTTGAAATGTTTTACTGCAGCTAAAAGTCTCGTCACCGTACTGTGCTTGAAGTCTTCTGTAAATGTCTTTCAGTTTAATGAACCTCTGAGAAGCAACCTTTGCCAGGTCACAGAGGAACTTGACAGTTACGGCTTTACTTTCTTGCACTTACAGGAAACCCCACATCAAAGATTACACATTATTCTGTAAAAGATCAATCACACAAGTCCCTTTGTACATTGTTACTACAGAACAGTATTTAGGAATGTGTCAGATTAGTTGCATTACTACTACAATCCTGTGAGTTGCAACTGATACTAAACAAAATGCCTTCTAACCACTTAGACTTACCTAGTAAACTTTTTTGCCTATTTGCCTAAATACATATTGATGGCAAACTGTGGACTTTTTTCCAAGTTTACCATGGACTGCTGGAACTGAGTTAGCAAAGAATACAATGCAGCAGGTTAAAGTGATGCTGGTCAAATTTGATCACTCCTTTATCCCCATTCACTGTGTAATTTAAAGGAAGAAGCTTCAAGACATTACAGCCACAGAAGCACATTTCTATCTTGTGTTCTTCAAAGGTGGAAAAGAAATAATGGACAAAAAGCTATGAGAAGTGTACAGTATACAGTATATGACACATGCATCGATTGTTTAGTAGATTAGCAGCTTTTTACAAAAACATTATTGTCATGCAAGTATTTAAAAAAAATACTGTATATTAGACATAAATAATATTTATTTACAAACACTACCATTCAAAAGTTTTGGAACACTTGCAAATTTCTTTGTTTTTGTTTAGTGATTTATTTTCTACATTCTACAACAATACTGGGGATTTCAAAACTATAAAATAACACATATGGGATTAGGTCATTACGTAACAACAAGAAAAACACCAGTTAGTTATTTTAAGACACAGAGGTCGGCCTTTCTGTAATAGTTCTTGCAAGAACACTATCGTCAAGTGCATTTGCAAAATCCGTCAAGCACCATAATGAAACTGTCTCTCATGAAGGCCGTCCCAGGAGGACGAGACCAAAACCTCCCTCTGCTGCAGACGAGAAGTTCATTTAGAGTTATCAGCCTGACCAATTAACAGCAGCTCAGATTAGAGGCGTTATGAAGTCTTTACAGAGCAGAAGTAGCAGAAACATCTCAATATCAACTGTTCAAAGGAGATTCATGCAGTTTTTGGACGCCTTCAGCAAAACTTTACAATGTAGAAAGAAATAAACATCAGGAACCATCATGGAGTTAGAAAGTGTTCTAAAACTTTTGAACGGTAGTGTATACAGAGGGGTACCAAAAATGTATACCCACTTCCACCTAAAAAATATATGCCTCTTTTCTAAAAGTCACATGATAGCATCAACAACACTACGACTACTGAGATCATAAGAAGAAGAGGAAACATAATACTACACATTGCTACCATAATTCACTTCGAGTTTTTAAAAAAAGCGCATAGATACTGTAGCAACTGTTAAAGTGTGTATACATGTTTGGGCTCCTCCATGTGCTACTCCAAGTTTGAGGTATGATTTTCTTTGTAAAGACAAACACAATTTGTTTGTAGCTAGTAAAGTATGCTCTACAGTACCTAGCGAGAAACATGCGAAAAAGCAATGGAAAATATTTTCTTTTTAGCAGTTATAACTATACAACATTTAGTTATTACCAAGTAATCTGATATAGAGCATAACAGCACTGGGACATTAAACTCTATCTATCACAACTAACAATCTATAATTACACTGATTATCAGTCGCCAGCGTGAGTGAAAGTAGATCAGTGCGGTCCACAGTACTGGAAAAAGGTGAGAGCAAGCTGCCTGCCAAAACCCCAAGAAAACACATTTGATAATGTTATGTGATCACAAACAGCACTTTGTTTTTATTAGTTATTCGTTTCTAAGTCATGTCAGATTGTCTCTGAACCCTCTGTGTTGTTCTGTTTGGGGATAATGCAAGCTAACTACTGCCTAACACAAGCCTGAATCCCTGATGCCTCTACAACCTCTGATGAAGAGTACTGCTTGGTGTGCGGAACAAGTGACTATACATCCTACAGTACATAGCGCACTAGCTTTCTATTTAACCCTCTGAGGTTCGAGGTGATTTTGGGGCCCTTGAGATGTTTGGACATGCTCTGATATTTGTGCTTTTTTCAGCTACTTATAATATATTATTGACCAACCTGTATTTTTCTTGTAATCAGTACAAACTGTTCTACAATAATACGTGACCAAAATGAATGTACGTGTTTGCATTTTTTAGGAAAAAAATATTATGCGTGGTTAGTAAGTTTTGTGGAAAAAAAAGTAGCTGAAATAAGGCCATGAAACTCATACAGACAATTTGTTCACAAGACATTGTTTCACAAGGGCTGGTGGACTAGTGTTTTTGCTTCAAAATGATGTGAAAATTATCTTGTTTACTTGCTCCCAGAAAACAATATAGTGATTAACACTTTTTAAGTCACTTTTTGAGTGTAAAGGGTCTATGCGAGAAGGCGTGATCTATCATTACTAATGCAGTGATTCACACCTGAGAAGACAAAGGCCTGCATACTGATCTGCATAATGAGCCATCAGACAGGTATGTGACAGAGAGAGGAGAGTTACAAGAAAGAATCTGAGGATAAAATAAGTTTATATATTTTCAGTGTTTAGGTTATTTGAGAATATATTCGACACACAAAAAAATCTTGAGATTCATTTGCGAGTTCAGTTAAACAGTTTATTAGGAACAATCAAAGTTGACTTTTTAGCAGC
This sequence comes from Channallabes apus, assembly GCA_030522415.1. NCBI lineage: Eukaryota > Metazoa > Chordata > Actinopteri > Siluriformes > Clariidae > Channallabes > Channallabes apus. The sequence continues at coordinate 51,165,196 of CM060107.1, read as the reverse complement.
ATTACTGCAGTCACTATAACAGAAAATATAGCTAACAATAATATATAGATATATAAACACACACACACACACATATATATATATATATATATATAGGCCTATATACTGTATATTATAATATAGAAAACAACAACAGCTCTTTGTAATTACCAGAACAAATGACTTTACCAACACTGTACTACATTTTTTCTACAATACACTACAGTTGACTATGATGAATATATTGTATTATATATTTATATAATATAGTTATATTTAACTAACATCTAGGATATACTGAATGTGCACTTACTCGTGGTTCTCCAGTGAACTCGAAACTGAACGACACTCACGTGACTTTCTTGTGCACGCGCCGGTGATGCAGCCACAGTCCTAAACAAAAACAAAAATTGAAACTTGAAGAATGGACGCGCATACAATCATTCACAAACAACAGCTGGTGAACAATTTGACCATCTGAAACACGGTCAAAACAATACAAAACACGTATATATATATATAAAATAATAAAACTTTAGACAGATCGTAATCAGATTTTATTGCGGGCTTGTAAGTAGCGTGCATATTTCATATTTTAACCAATTTTACTCTTGCTGGCACTTAGTATTTTCCAAATGTACATATAAAATATAGAGCAGTGATGGTGAGAATAAAAGACTTACTGGTCAGGAATTACATCCTCCGTTGAGTCCAGACGTTGTTCTAAATAAAGCCGTTCCTCGTCTGAGTCTCTTCCTCTGATGAGAAAGTAAATTCTTCATCGCTGTCCATCTGAAGCGCTTCTTCACCCGTGTAGCGTGACATCATTCAAACGCACAGAAACAGTAAGTAACTGTATGATGAAGCTTGTTGTTTTATGCCCTGGGGGTGTGTACTTGATTACCTGCCTCACCTCAGGTCATTTCCATATGAACAGCGCGCGCGCAGGGAGGCGGGAGCACATTAGCTGTAATGAGCCGATACAGGAGAATCTGTACCACTCCTTACTTTCATACGGATTACATAAAAGCAGATTATTTGTTTTCACGGTGACCTGCATCATTTAAAAGTAGACCCTTTAAGCTTTCTATAGATATATTTCTCATGTCTGTGTGTGCAGTATTCGCGGAGTTTCAGTTAATTTTAGTGACGTGTTTCAAAAAGATTTTGGCGGAGACTGAGACGGCTGAAAGCGCACCCGGTTTATTTTATTTATTTTATTAATGCACAAAGTTTTCTTTTTAACATGTGTGCATACAAAAAAAAGTAGACACTTTACAGATTCGATTAATATATAGATCTTGTCTGTACGATCAAAACTGAAAGTGTAATTTAAGTTCTTATTGGCATCATCAGGGGAAAACACCTCAAAACGCATATATGCGTTCGCGGACCTCAGAGGGTTAACGCTCTTTGAGATTCAATCCCAGAACCTGGAAGTTAATGTAACTGATATTCTAAAGTGGAATCAGAGGAAATATATCCCCATTACGTCCCATGATATCGTACCTATTATGGATGTTTAAGTCAAAACGGGACTTTTGATGGTGCAGAATAACAGAACACATTTATGAAAGTCAATTTCTTTACGTTGTGGATGGATATGTGTTGATCAACCAAAATAACTGGTTAAATATACAAATCAATCATAATCTGTGAATAATAAATGGTGTTTACGGAACTGTTCTATAAAAGAAATATCATACACGAGGTTGTGCTGTTGTACTGGATATCAGCCATGCTGTGATGCTTTCAGTACTCAGGCTGCTCCGTCATTTTTATAGCCGCATCACAGTGGTGCTGATATTCAGCACAGCAGTATAACCTTGAGTGTAATATTACTTAACTTTAATTTATTTATCCATTTATTTAATTATCTTTGACAGGTCACGGTATAGGCCTCTACCAAATGGTTAAGATGTCGTTTCATGGTAAGAGTATCAATATATTACAAAAACAGCCACATGAAATGCAACACAGATATTATTTGGGCATGACATAAGCATAGCATACCTCAACCAAGTGGTAGAGATGGCTCCATTAGGATAACTTGACTTCATTATTTCAATAAGCTATAGTGACTCAACATAAGGTATAAGGAAAACAAATGTACTGTAGTTTAACATTGATACAAAATGTATTTTGAAATGTTGGATTCAAGCTCCATGAAAACATCACCTACGTTATTTAAAATTGCAATCAATAGCACAATTATGTTATTAATAAAGATTTACATGTAGGTAGAAATCAGTTTCGCACAAGCCTGCTGAGTGAAGACGGACCATGGTTTTAATTCTCTTTTGGTCGTAATACTCTGTAGTAAAATTTCCTCTTGAATTTTTAGGTCATTATGCCCTTAAAAAATCTGATGACATAGTGGATTGTTGGATAATTGTGTGTGTGTGTGGCTCTGTGTGTGTGTGTTGTAACAGATGGCGAGCAGTGTGTTTAGAGGCGCTCCAAATAACAGCGCTGAAAACAAGGCCCAGCTGGAAGAGTACATGCAACTAGACTATCACAGAACAAAGTCGCCCTGTCTGTCTCACACACACACACACACACACACACACACACACACACGCTTTGATAAGGACATGGATTGAAAATCATAGACATTTCTGTAAAGCCTTAACTTTCCTGGGCTAAAGATTGAACCTGCATTGTATTCAATAGCGTTTCTTTATGTTAAACATAAAACGATAAAAAAAAAAATGTTAAATTTGGAAATGTCCTGAGGTTATAAAAGTGCTTGCTCATATATTTTTTTTAATAAATCCTGGGGTAAAATATGATGTTACAGATTTAAGTTCGGAAAAACTTTAAAAGGTAAGGGAAGCTTTAACATTTAGCATTATTTATGTTAGGAAACTCATGTGGCACGTGCACGGATCGTTTAGTAAAGTTGCAGCTAGCAAGAAAGCACTTGTCGTATTGTCAGCGTTTACAAAAATATCTAAGCGTTGGTTAAAAATAGGTCGAAAGAAGCGTAAAAGACACCTGATTTTAGTCGGTGGTAAATTAGTTCCTCTTTAAACAATATCAAGCTAGCTAGCAACAGCTTTCGTCAGAATCGCTATTAGCTAGGGGTGTAATATTTCTGACCATAGAAACAAGCTCAATGCTAACGTATCTAGCTTGAAGTATAGAAAGGGATCACTGATGCAGCTCGATATTACAAGGTCCGCCATAGTGGCTTGATGGTTAGCACTGTCGCCTTGCACCTCTATTGAAGTCAGGTCTGGACTGACCATAGGGCATACCGGGCAATGCCCGCCGGCCCGATGCACATTTTTGGGCTGGGGCTGTCAGTCATAATTTAATATTTTTTTAAAAGTTCATTAGGCCAATTTATTTATTACCGCAACGGTAGAGTATCTGAGACACGAATCGCGGCCCATTGGTTGACTGTCTTAAAGGACAATGAGCTAGTCCAATGAAATCTCAGGCCACGCCCTGCCTCCCTCCTGGCCAGCCCTCATCATCCCGTGACAAAATCCGCTATTTAGAGTTCGACTGGAGTTTGAGATGAGTCCGTCCATAACAATGGATAAACCAGAAAAGAGCAAGGGAGGTGCAGAAGCAAAAGCCTACAAGTGGAAGCAGCAAAATGTGCATCTCAAGCAGTGTTTTGTTTGACGATAAAGGTGGGAATTTCGTCACTGTCGCCGTCTCTTCCAAGTCTGAGTATTGTAATGAGAGTAATAAAAGACTGTATAATAACCATAAGAATAATTAAGAATATTTTTTTTACCAAGGTTATTCGCTTCCATGCAGGTTACTGTGGTTTAATTTTTGAAACAAAACTGTGAACTCATTTTCCCTTTGATGTGTCATATGCCTCAGCATATTGTTTAAATAATCAATAATTTGGCCCTGGCCAAAAATTCCAGGACTGTTTTTTGGTCCCAGTCCAGCCCTGATTGAAGTATACTAGTGCCAAAGTTTCTCCAAAGCAAAATAGCAGGTTGAATTACATGAACTGAAAAAAACTTGTTGCAATAAAAATGTTTGAATTTTTCTGCATTGCAATTTGATCTGAATCAAGTGTTAAAAATACATTCTTCATTATTTTTCAATCTTACAAATTCAGGTCGACAAAATTCAAGTCGAACAAATTCAGGTCTCCACATCCGGGGTATCACAGGAAGAGCAGTGGAGTGCCGCGTGCTGCTGTCCGTGCCGCAGTGTACTTTAAAGTCTGCTTCCTGCTCCCTGTGGAGTCTACTTCTCAGAAACTACTTACTGTACCCATCGGAACGCGGCACTCTTAAATAACAGGCAATGCAGAAAAATTCAAACATTTTTATTGCAACAAGTTTTTTTTTAGTTCATGTAATTCAACATGCTATTTTGCTTTGAGGAATTTTGGCACTAATATACTTCCATACACCTCCAGGGTCCGGGTTTGATCCTGTCTCAGGGTCTGTGTGGATGGAGTTCGCATGTTCTCCCTGTGCATGGTGGGTACTCTAATTTCCTCCCAAAGACATACTGTATAGATTAGGGTAATTTGCGTTCCCAATATAGTCCATAGTGTGTGAATGTTGACTGAACGATCGTAATATATCAAAAGCAAAACGATAATATGGGAATAAATACAATGATAATCACCACTGGCCTCCACTGTCCATAGTTAGACTTAGTAGTAACGGTTACTACATGGAGATTCCTGTACTGGTATTAAGGGGTCTTGGTTAAGATTTGTTTGATTCCTTAAATGTAAACGTGAAAAACATGAAAATTCTCCACCTGATTTGGTCCTGAGTGTATCCTGTGTCTCCTGTTCCTGCACAGGATTCAACCTCATCCACCTCAAAGTTCCTGGCCGTTCTGAGATGCTTTTCCGCACACCACGGTCGTATAGAGTGGCTGTCTGTGTTCTAACATTCTACAGTAAAGTGTTTTCCAGAACACAGATGCAGTGCTGTATCACACGTCCAGTTACTACACACTTTCCCTTTAGCTACACTCACACACACTTCAGCAGTAGCGTAGACACAGTAATTCACACGTCTTTGTCTTCGCGCAGCAATGTGATAATCAGCCACGTCCACGTTCATTCACTATATATTTATATCACTATTGTACATCTGTGTTGTTGGAGTCTGTAATCTGATTGGTCTGAGAGGAGGCTTTCTGATTTCATCTTACTTCGGAAGTGTCCAAAATGCTCCCCATCCATCCAAAACACACACACACACACTCACACTGGTTATACATGTAACCAGCATCTTGCTGCGAAAAAAGATTCACTTGAACAAGTCTAGGTTGTGTGCCTACTTATCTTTTAGACACACACACACACTCACACACACACATACAAGATACCCAACCGTGGTGCATGTTCCTAATTAGTCTGTTTCTGCTGAGAGTGTGTGTGTGTAATACTAAAATGACTGATTACAGCAATGCAAATTTAAATGCATTCGAATGTTAGTTGATTACAGCAGCATTAGTAAGTCGGGCCTCCGTCACACTCCAACGAGGAACCATCCTAAAAACATCGAAGAACACAGTGGGGGCAAAATGGAAAAATGTGCATTTATCAAGTTCATACTACCTTCTAGCCGCATGTCACTTTTTTTTGTCTATTTCCTATCATGTACATGATCACATGCTCACCAGAGTTATTACTATCTCCGATCATGCCTACACTACATTGTCACTGCGTCCAATGGGTTGGTGTAAATACCACACACACTTGCAGCGCTTATCAAAAGGGTGAGGAATTGGATTCTCTCAACATGACGTCGGACTTGGTGAGCAGGTGATCAAAAGTGATGGATCCATTGAATACCTACAGCATATGATGTAAGGAATTCTCGTAGGGACATTACTATAAGCATGACATGGACGGGAACGGTTGAATGGTCTTCTGACTATCTGACAATACGATAGATGTCTCACCATTACCTCTTCAGGCTTGGTAGGTCCATGCCATGCTGGAGAAGAGGTTATTGTGAGCCCGTTGTTGACGTAGCAACAACGCGGTGATGTCTGTGTGCCATTACCGGTTTCTGCTACGTTCCTTCCCAGTTGTACAAGTTCACCCAAATCGTTATGATGTAGTGGGATGTAGCTCAGTGTGACGCGGTGTAAGTTAGTTAACCACTTTGTTGGCATTTTGTTTGTTTGTGTTGGTCAGACTGAAAGAAAGGAAGAAAGAGAGAGATCCATGAGAAGTTCTACTTGCCATGTACTCATTTAAAAAGAATCAGATATCACTAAGGAGATTGTGTTACCTAACCAAGCTACACACTCATACAGTATACACACACACACACACACACACACACACACGCACGCCATGTGTCCTTTCATATTTCAGTGGCGGCGCAGGCTGTTCCGCGGTCTTTGCAGTCTATATCTTCGCCGCGTGTATCTTCCTTTTGCTCGAAAACCAAATCAGTCACAGCATGGAAGAAGGAAGCGTCGCGTTTTCATTAACACTCCTTCCTCGCCAGGAACAAAGTGTTCAAGTGATTTTTTTTCTTCAGGTGGAAAAACAGAAATGCTGTGAAGCATAATTAATGGTTCATCTTTGTAGCATGTATTTTCTTTCTCTCTCATCATCTTGACATGATTTATGTCTGTATACTGTATATACAGTGAAGACGCATCCATGTGATGTTTAAATCATGATTGCGTGTGAGAGTGAAAGTCTCTGAATTGTGCAAAAAGAACTCTGGAGTAGAGTATGCAAAATGCATGAAAAGTACCAGGTGTGCAATGTGTGTTTTATTGTGTTAGACTGAGAATTTATTCACCCACTTCAATCCACTTCAAATTTTCCAATAATAGACGTATAATTCAAGTTTCACTCGACTTAAAATAGGCAGTTTATAGAAAAACAAATTAAGCTAAATGTAAACAAATTGAAGTTGAATAGGCTTGACAACATCGATCACCAATTATACATGGATCAGGGACGCAGAAGACTCGACCACGCCCGCAGGGACCGAAGACCGGCCACAGAACGGCTCATGCAGGAGAAATGTAAAGGTCTCATACGTTACTATTGTTTTAATATAACAAATTAACACAGGTACAGTAATAGATCTCACCCAGAGTGTGTCTGTTAGTGCTTTAGCTGAAATACCCATTAGATAATATATATTTGTTTATACTTTAGACCCACTCCTCATTCAAAAAGGGAACAGCAGGGCGGAGCAACAAGCCGGGTGGAGGTGAGGTCACATTAGGGGGAAACATCAAATTAATTTATTAAAGTCTAAGGTCAATGCAAAAAGCAGGGAGGAAAAATAATACTAATAATTATAATAGTAAATAATAATAATAATAATAATAATAATAGTAATAAAATGCAAATTAGGCATCCTTTAAGAGTAAATGTTATAATGTTGTAATACTTGACTTAACTAAAAACAAATGCTGTAAAGCTATATAGATAGTGTGTTTTTATGACTTGCAGCCATGTGGCGGTGTAATGGAGCAGGGTTACAGTTACTGTAACACCCTGCGGTGTAGAGAGTTTAATTCTGTTTACATCACATTTTTAATGAATAATCAGATAAAAACAATGTTACGCATTTATTTTCCTTCCATAGTTACGCTCATGTAACCGTCTAACCAATCAGTCGTTTAGCGCGGTATAAATCCTGGTAGGAGCGTAATAGGGACTTAATATCGGAGACCGTTTAGTGTCCAATAAATGGGGGAGATTTTACGCATTTAATTAAACGAGCGTAATAAAGTTCACCCGAGCGCTTTCGGCTTGTTGCTCATGTTTCGGAGCTGAGCGCTCGTTACACTGATTTGTTGCTGGTGCGAGGATGCTGAAGACGCTCGCGAGTGAAGCTGATGTGTTCTCTGGGAGTTCATGCCGCATGTGTGTTAGTGTGTGTGTGTGTGTGTGTGTGTGTGTGAGAGAGTGGGTAAGATGCAATGAGAGGACATGCGTCTTTCATCTGTTGACTACAGCTTCCTATGATCGTACCTGCTGTCATTCTCTCACACCTCCTTATTTAGTTTCTAACAGACCAGGAATTTTTTAGACGTCTATATACCTGAGCTCAGACATTCACTCGTTTGTCTGTGAGCGTGTGTGAGTTCTTCTCTAAACGAGGTCAAATGCTTTACTTATTTAACAGCGACGCTGTAGGAGGTGTTTCCGCAGCGGTGTACGTATGTGTGTGTGTGTGTGTGTGTGTGTCAGTGGTTGTGCGAGCGAGGTGGCCTAAATCACAGCAGCGTGAACTTTAAAAGATTCATGAAGAGACATGTTCACTAAACACAAACTGGAAGGATTCTCATCATGCGAGCGCTACACTCTCTGTATCGCACACCTCGCTGATTTTTTTTTTTATATCACGAGTCGTGCCAGTGATGTTCTCTCTGTCTCCTTGCTATATTATATTTCAAAGACGTGTTTTTATCATATTATTCATTTTTTTAAATATCTATAGCTATACCTTTTTTTGTCAAGGAAATATACAAATTATACAACACAAACATGGAAACCTGTAATAAACCAGTCAATCAGTGATTAACAGGGGCTTTAAACCGAGGAAAAATAACAAACAGATGAATAAACATTTTATTTATGGGACACTATTAGAAGAATAGGCGAGTCTGAGGCACCATATTATATGCTGTACCAATTTTGTTATATACAGTATGTTTATCATGTCTGCATAATTATGTACAATATTATTCAGTATTTCCATATATAACTTACAAATAAATAACATTACAGGAGAATATATGTATGGCTGTAAAGAAAAAACATATAGTACAAGAAAGACCAGTTTTCAGATGGAAACAAACCTGATGTACGCTCCTGAGATTTGCATAAAAATATAAAGGAGCGAGTGTGACAAAGTTACCAGAAGAACTGATTTTCTCCAGCATGCTCAGTAAAACCTAACAGCTGTTTTCTTATAAAACTACACAAATCTGTGTCTAAAACTCCTGATTTAAACAATGAGTTTTCACTCGAAATATTGACTGTTTGTTTTATTACTCTTGATTGCTCTTTATTGACATTTTGTTTTATGCAGAAATGTTTTCAAAAGCATCTTTTGATTATTCCATATTTTTCTATGTGCCCAAGACTTTTGCACAGAACTGGATATCGATAAATAGAAATGAATGACTGAGTAACTCAAAGTAAATAACTGATTTAATAGATATTTATGCATCTTTACCACAGGTTACGATGGCAAGGGGAATTATGTTTCTAATAAATACGTAAATAAATAAATAAAACTTCGGCAAAACTATTAACAAACAAAATCAAAATGACGAACAAGCGAACACTTTCCTCTACGGTTGTTACTATAGAAACGATGCGGTGTCGGAGCGAGCGCATGAATGTAACCCTGTGATGTGGAGCTGCGCCGCTGTCAGAGCTGCTGTTACAGAACATGAATCAACACGGGGGTACAGAAAGCTCGACTCTTCTCTCGCCGCTCCGTCTGTCTCATGCGCTTCCTTCTCTCTCGGCTTGGACTCGAGCCACGGCTCACAGCGAGGTGAAGTTTGGAGAACACTGCAGAGGAGGAGCGGCGGACATCAAAACCGACGAGCGGGGTTACGAGTCCTCTCGCTCCGCTTCACTTCGAGGCATGCGTTCTTCTTTTTTTTTTTTCCCCCTCATTCTGTTTCTTTCTCTCTGTCCCTCATTCATGCACTCCGTGGGCAGTTGTGAGGCTGTCAGGACGGCGAGCTGGAGGGCTGTGGGTAATGAAAGGAGATGACAGGAGAGATGTTTGGAAAGAGAGACAGTGAGTGTGAGACACAGAGAGACAGAGAGAGAAAGAGAGAGAGAGAGCATGATGTAGAGTGAAAGTGTTGCAGCTTAACTGCTCAGTGTCAGATATTTGGCCTGAAGTTTACAACCTCAGTCTAGACACTGTATCTCTCTCTCTCTTTCTCTCTCTCCTTTGTTCTTTCTTATCTGTCTTTTTCTTGACATCTTCATCTTTTCCCATCTAGCTCTCCCCTGGTTTCTTTCTTGTACTGTATGTACACTCCTACACTTATTCCCTCCCACACAGAACTTCAAGAAACAAGAAGAGCTACAAGGATTGAAGATGGTTTATTCAACTACAGCAGCTACAATTAAATAGCACAGCAGGATACAGAAGATTGTAGTCTTCTTTTTATATTATTGAAATATAAGTTTTCAAAACTGCTGAGTTCTGATTTTAATATTGCTTAAACATGACAGATTGCCAGTTTCTAAAACCTGGCGTCCCCGCCTCACAGCTGAAGCATCCCGATCTGCGTGTTGCAAGTTTCTTGTTCTTCTCCTGTGCTAAAGGTTCTTCAAGTTCAGTGCTACAGTATACACATCTGGGACTTAAAAGGGAAAAGTAGAGATACCCTTACTCAAGTAAAAGTAGTCCACCATTTGTACTTGAGTAGAAGTCCAAAAGTACTCACCTTCAAATCGACTTAAGTTTCAAAACGTGCTCTGCAACTTTCTTCACTTCTGATTTCTAACACCTGCTACATAATTAGGGAAGGCAAATCGTGCAATTACACATAATAGCCAGCAGCTGGCGATATTACAGCTTCAAATACTGCGCGTCACTGTGGCTAAAAGTAATCCAATGCCATGCAGGAATCTAAAGACATTAGTGAATTAGAATGTACAGTTATTTGCTGTAGAATGTAGTGGAGTGAAAGTAAAAAGTATCAATTGGACTAATGGGTGCAATAGTGGTTAGCACTGTGGCCTTGCATCTCCAGGGTCTGGGTTTGATTCCTACCTTGGGTCTGTGTGCATGTTCTCCCCGTGCTTGGTGGGTTTCTTTTGGATTCCTTCCTCCCACAGTTCAAAGACATGCAGGTTAGATTAAATGAAGTCCTACCACGTTTGTTAAAAATGGGAATAAGTAAATACCTTCCATCTCCAGTCCAGTTTCTACCCCATGTGTCCTGCACATGGTCCACATCTACAGTATGATGTTTTCTTCCAATGTGCATCAAGTTTTAGTAAACTTCAGTCATGTATGCCAACCATGCTAGACTGGTGTGCCAACCATGATTCAATACTTTCTGGCGACGCTCAAGGTAGCCTTGTCAATCAAGTGCTCTGGAGGCAGGGACTGTGTTTGGGTGCTCAAGGGTGAAACTTGTGCAATTTCACTTAATGTAGATTGCTATGACTGGCCACACCCGCTACGAAAATCAACACATACTGTAGACAAATTTGCGGGAATGTCAGTTATGCCAACTTAAACGCCCCGCCCACTTTGTTTGTTTGACAGATCTAAATGATAAGGGATAAGATTGCTGCCTAAAAGGTTATAGTAATATTACAGTATTTATAGAAAAATGTTTAATATGTGTTCGCATTAAAGTTTTGGCACCCATCATTCAATGCAATTGCAAAGACGTACAGTATTTGTTTAAATTCTAATTAAATCCTTAATTGTGTGTAAAATAATCTTAAATGTGAAATGGTATCATGTTTCCCATAATATTAGGTGAAAAAAGTTCTGACATGACAAGTACGACAGCATGCTGCCTTACTTTGCTACATTGCTATTTTTGATGTTTCTGAAAAGCCGCTTGGTTTTTGTCAGAAAGATCTAGAGGTCATGTGATAGCGAGTTCATGAAGCGGAGCGGTGAACTCGCGTCACCTTCTTCTGCGATGACTTTGTAGAGCAGAGTCGTATCGAGGAGACATTTTTTATTCAGTTTTTTTTTTAACAGCAGTGTGTGTGTGTGTGTGTGTGTCTGTGTTACCTCATCAGTATTAATGTGTGTTTAAATGCTTGGGACGGCCCCAGCCGATGAAGTCCAGCCATTTCACATTCGTCACAAAAGTAAATAGCTGTCACAGAGGGCATGGCCACGTATCGATCCTGACTGTGTATGTGTCTATGTGTATGTGTTTGTGTTTACCTGTGTGTGTCTGTATTGATTGTTGTGGTTGGCTTTCAAGTGAGGTAGGTTGAAGGAAGGAATGAAAATGCCAGAAGAGAGAGGAAGATGACCACGAGGATTCGATCAGAGATGAGACGGAAGAAGTGTCAAAAACATGAGGCTCCAATATGAAGTGCCGTCTCTGATGTTCGGGGAAATCGCTGTGGAATGAGAAAAGGCTGTAAAGCTGCTGCAAGCAAGATAGCTTTCGCCCACCGAACCTCTGTTTAACAACATATTCTTTTCTGTAGCTCAAAAATCTCTTAGACATCCATGCACACAAAGAGCTGCCCTGTATAGGATACCTACCTTATTGCAGAGATGGATTTCTGATTGGTTGATTTGGATAGACTGTACTAAAACTTGCTAATTAGCTCAGCCCTGAAACCCTAACCCACTATTAGATTCAGTATATATCTCTAGCATGTTTGTTTTTCCAGAAATGTGTAGCAAGGGGGTGGAACGGTGGCTTAGTGGTTAGCAATGCCCCCTTCCACCAAAAGGATCTGGGTTCAATACCCATCTATCTATGCATGGAGTTTGTATGTTCTCCCTGTGCATGGTGGGTTTCCTAAACAGTCCAAAGACATGCAAATTAGCCAAACTGGCATTCCCAAATTGCCTGTAGTGTGTGGATGAGCATGGGAGAGTGTGTATACTGTACAGTATGTGTACGCCCATAGGTGGATCGACATCCTATCTAGGGTGTACCCCGCCTCATGCCCTAAGTTTCTGGAAAAGCCTCCAGACCCCGGGCGACCCTGTATACAAACTTAAGCGGTTCAGACAATTAAGTAGTGAGTGAGAGGAGCAAGGGCAGTGGTGGCTCAGGTAGCTAAGGTTCTAGAGGTGGTTGATCTGTGGATCTGGGTTCGGGCCCTACTGTTGGTGGGTTGCTGCACCCCATAGCACCCAACCACTACATGCAGTTCTGGTCCCAACTCCTGACACAACGTTTTGTTAGACGTTAATTCATATACTGTATATATATATATATATATATATATATATATATATATATATATATATATATATATCTAACTCCTGACACAAACCATTTGTTCAATTATTTATGTTGGCTAACAATGTTATGTAATTAAAGGTTAAATTAACCTAATATTTAATAGTCTACAGTAATTTTGTTAGTAATTCCGTAGTGGATAATAAACGGCGTGTGTTGCTGGTTTTACAGCACATCCTATTCTTTCACTGGCATTAAAAAAAATCCAGTTTCTATGAAGATGCCAATTGGAAATAAACCTTAAAACTAAACAATCCCACTTTTCTTTTTTTATATTAGACTCCAGCAAATATTGCAGGCTGAATTCACATGAAACATGATTGGCTCATTCACTGATTTTATGATGTCATTGAAATCTGAAGGTATTTTCAGACAGTTATTTCTGTTTATTTGTACGTTTACTAAAAATCAAGGTGACGACTTTCAGAGTTTACTGTAGCATATAAAAGTTTTATAAATGTGTTCATATAACTACTAGCACTAACTTGCACTTTTGCACTGGAATTGGGTAAAACAGTGTTTTGCTGATAAAAACTTTTAATTGATTCTCGGTGCGTAATTCATATTAGCTCTAAGTTAACTCTTGTAATTTGTCATACCTTGGTCTGTTTCATAATTAATGGCTATATTGGCATAATTGTGTTATGACTCAAATCATACCGTCTAACGTGGAAGTAAATAAACCATGTCTGGAAACCTCTTATCGAAATATTGTCTGTATCGTGAGTTCAAAGTTATAAACAGCAGGTGAAAAGTGCTCAGTCTAGAGATGTGTTTATACTGTAGGCTGCCAGTCTTCTCACTGAGCTTTTCTGAATAGTTCATGTAGTTGCGTCATGAACGATGAATAAATACCTAACAAGAGGATTGTATCGGACAGTTTCCAACCAAATCTACGTCATGAATATTATATGGTGTTGACTAACATGCAATATCTTGGTAGTGAACCCAAGAGAGTGAAGTCCAAGAGAGACCATGCTTAGACTAGTGAGATATACAGGAGATAGTCGTTCCTTCGTACATCTTCAGTGTAGTCAGGGTACTGTAGATGTGCAGAAATCTCAAGAACATGAGATGTGATGTACAGTAGCTCATCATAGGCTACAATTCACAGATATATTCAAAACCTGTGGGCAAATACCATAAGGTGGTAGAAACCTGAGAACTCAGAGGAAGCCCAGGAAGATCTCCATACAGTAACCCAAACTCAACACTATCCGTCTCTTTGGTCATTTAAAAATGTTTCAGTCTTCCACTAGCTCTTATGTGTTCACCTGTTGGTGAAGACGTTGAGAAATTGGTGCTAACCGGTTTATAACTCATGGCTACCCTGCGGCGTTAATACACCCTGCCAAAGTATACACCATGTTTAAAAACCCGGAGGAAGGCCATGCTACAGTGAGTACACACTCCTATACTGCAGGTGTACCTAATAAACTGGCAACGCAGTGCGGTTCGTGTGTATCACGGAGCTGATGCTCGAACGCTCCTGTCGGACTCCAGTTTTAACCTCCATTTGTCTTCCCATGGCAGCACTGCCAGCTCTGATGGATTGGCTTTCACTGTTTGTTCACATTTCCTTCTTTAGTTTATCCGCCTGCTCGTGCTCATGCCGAGAGAGCAACAACCGAATCAATAGCCCACTCTACAAGCGGGTCCGCATTCATATCAACACACACACACACAAAATATACTGTTACATTGATGACATCGATCTAGACGGATTTATGCGCCTGAGAGGTGGAACCCTGCTTGTTTTAGTGAAAGCAAACCTGTACCTGCTTACAGCTGGGTAATTATAGAGAGCGGAGTTGTTAGGCTTGGTGTACATTAGTTTAGCGTGTGTACATTTGTTAGTCTAATTCAAATCACAATTGCACCTTTCATTCATTCATTCATCTTCTATACCGCTTTATCCTTCTATTCAGGGTCGCGGGGACCTGGAGCCTATCCCAGGAGGCTTGGGGCACAAGGCGGGGTACACCCTGGACAGGGTGCCAATCCATCGCAGGGCACACACTCATACGCACATTCACACACTCGTTCACACACTACGGTCAATTTGGGAACGCCAATTAGCCTAACCTGCATGTCTTTGGACTGTGGGAGGAAACACGGGGAGAACATGCAAACTCCATGCACACAGAGACGGGAATCGAGCCTGGCCGGGAATCGAACCCAGACCCTTGAGGTGCAAGGCGACAGTGCCAACCACTGCACCACCGTGCCGCCACACATATATACACTACAGGCAATTTGGAGACACCAATTAGCCTAATCTGCATGTCTTCAGACTGTGGGAGGAAACCAGAGTACCCAGAGGAAACCCCACCAAGGACGGGGATAGCATGCAAACTCCATGAGCACAGAGACAGGAATCGAGCCTGGCCAGGAATCGAACCTGGACCCTTGAGGTGCAAGGCGACAGTGCCAACCACTGCACCACCGTGCCGCCATGTCTTCAGACTGTGGGAGGAAACCAGAGTACCCGGAGGAAACCCACCAAGGACGGGGAGACCCCGAGGCAGGATTCGAACCCGGACCCTGGAGGTGCAAGGCGACAGTTCTAAGCACTAAGATCTATGATCTGTGTGTACAGGAGGATGAATAGCTTATACTCCTGTTGAAAAAGGACATTTTTGGAGGGCATTTTATTTAGACGGAGGTAACGTTAGACTTGTTAGGACACAAGAAAGGTCTTTTAAATATTGTTTTCATTGTTGACTTTTTTTTTTTCCTAGGTCATTTGGAATGTGGAGGATCAGACTGACAATATTCGGTGTGACAGAAATGTACGGAAGTAAACGCAGCCAATGCTGAGGAGGAAGAGAAAAAATAGATGTTGGAGAAGGTTGCCTAAAATAGGGCGTGACATGAAACTGAAAATAGAGACGAACGTACTGTTTGACATGGCAGGTGAGATGAGCGAAGGGGTATTAAAAAGAAAAGAGGAAAAAAACCCACAGGTGCAAATTTCCAGCATTGTGCTGTTTGTTGTTCTTTGCGCTCTGTCACGCCTGTCTTAACTCACGAAGGGGCTTGATAATTAGCTGATGAGTTTAATCAGATGTGTTAAAGCTGGGAAATACACACCATGCATAGGCACACACGAAAATGTTGGAAAACCAATAAAGCGAAGAAGTTAAATGACGAATGGAAGTGTCACCACATTGAACATGCAGTAAGGGTGAGTGTTTTTAGACCGTGACATATGCTCGTCCCTCTGGACCGAACCTGGTTTCTGAAACCGGATTGATCCCAACGGGTCAAGGTCTCATCGGGAGCTCAGTCGTATCATCCAATCAGATGCTCTGAAGTCCCAGGATTATGTCGAGCAAATCTCTTCTCCATGAATCACGGAGGCCTGGGTTAGCAGCACATTCTCCTACTGACAGCTAAAAACACTTGACTGGAAAAGAAAGGGAGAGATTGCTCATGTCAGGATCTGTGACTGATAAGATGGCAGCTGTTGCATTTAAAAGAAGAAGAAGAGGAAGAAGAAGAAGCTGCGTGAGGAGTTATACATGTATTTGATTTCTCGTTGCTGAAACCCTCTTGAGTACGTCGTCACTTCTTGATAAAATATGGATCCGTGTGGGAGAGCGGAGTGATGCATTTCAGGCCCGACTAATGCTCATAAAAGCCTTGATTTGTGATCTGTTCAGTGGCATTCTGCAGCTGTTGCCTTTTTTTTTCTTTATGCATGTCAGTATATCTCCGCACTTCTCTTGGCATTTTATTTTCATTTCTGGTAGTGTACAGTTTCCCCAGGCAGAATGTGGGAGCTCGTACGGCTTTAGTGCCTAAGAATAAAACCATAACCCTTTAGCTTCTACTGCCATTTTTAGACTCGTTGACCTAAGTGATATATATATATTTTAAAATACCACAGCGCTGTTGAATTCTCGATTCTGATTGGTCAAAAGTGTGGCTGGTTTATATCCATCCATTTCATTGTCCCTAGATGGATGGATGATTAATGGATGGTTATCATTTCTACAGTAACTGCTTGAACAAAGCTAAATTCTTAACTGGACAATCCAAATGAACAAACGAGTTTAAACGAAGAGGAACGAGTGATATTTTTATCTTATGGGATGAGTCTCCAGTGTGTGCACCAGTCCAAAAAAGACCAAAAATGAATCACGAACTTTCTTTTGACGATAACAAAACTTCATATAAATCACGTCTCCTTACATTTCGCTTCCATGAGAATCATTTAAAGCACTGAAAAAGGGCTTGGCGTTTGCCTCTGGCTTCTCTTTTCAAATGTACCGCTCTGTATGAAAGGGTCCGTAAAAGCCCTACCTCCACTCCATTAACTTTAATTGGACACACTCGGCGAGACAAGCCAACAGCCAAATGAAAAGGAGTGCATCTCAGCGCTAACGGCTGATTAGCCGCTGTGTAGGACAGCCTCACCGACATTCTCAGCCTTCCATCACACGGCAGCCGAGCCAAATTTAACAAGTGCTTACTCACCCGACACCACACCTGGCTGATCATTAGTGCCGCTGACGGGGAGCGAAGGGAGCAAATCTCTGACAAACATGCGGCATTTATCATGACGAGCTACTAGCTTTTTATTTCTAGGTTATACTATAATGTCTGCAGGTTACAAAAAAATACAAATTCAAAAAAGAACGTCACTGTGGACGAGAACGGCGTGAATCACGAACGTGAGAGTTGGGTTGGACAATGAGAATGTGAGAACGTTCTCATAGAAATTGAATCGAGGAACTAGTTCGAGGCGTTCCGCAAATTCATCATTTAATTTATCCTGACTGCGAAGACGTTTATTAGCTGACTGGAAGTAAAGGGTTCAGGTTTGGAGAGCAATAAAAACCCTTAACCTGGCATGAGCTGGAGTTTTATTGCTTCTTAATCCCATTTTCACACCAGCCAGCTGTGGCACCGTTTCCAGTACAATCCTGTCCTTATCAACGTGGCTTTTTATCTAGTGATCACTTGAGCTCTCGCAGGACTCCTAACATGGTATTATCGTTTCTATGGTAACAATTCGTTAACAAGGACGTGTGCATGGTGTGCCACATTAGAATATTTATTTTAAAAATGAGTTGTTAGTTAACATGAAAAACAATGTAACAAATTCGATACGGTAAAGTTTTGTGTAAGGAGACTTGGGGAACAACGTGGGGTACACCCTGGATGGGGTGCCAAACCTTCACAGGGCACACACACTCACATGCTCATTCACAAACTGCGAGCAATTTGGGAACGCCAATCAGCGTAATCTGTGAGAGGAAACCGGATTACCCGGAGGAAACCCACCAATCACGGGGAGAACATGGGAACTCCTTTCACACAGACCTAAGGCGGACCCGAATCAAACCCGGACCCTGGAAGAGCAAGGCGACGGTGCTAACTACTAAACCGCTGTGAAGCCGATTTCCAATGTTGTAAACCCTGGCAAGTAGACTGAAATCATTTAATTTATGTTTTGAAGCTCAGTCTTTTAAGTTGATTATAATTTTACATTATGTTGAATACAGGCGCACATTTATTACCGCACAGTGAAATTCTTTTACAGAACCAGATTGCTGGGGAAGCAGGGTCAGCGATGATACAGTATCCCCGCAGGAGCCGACGGAGTTAAGGGACTTAGCGGCAGCCTCAGTGGCGGCTCAGCAGTGCTGGGTCGTGAACCCCTGGCCATCAGTGCAGTAACCCAGAGGCTTAAATGTTGAACCACCACATTCTGGCTCATGGTCCTGTTGTTTTTAGCTTTCACTAAGAAAACTTCAGTTGTACTTATTGCACTTGACTATACACACAAAAGGGCTTTTCTATTTTATTAATAAAAAATTAAAAATTATAGCCACGACTTTATTGTTCAGTGTGATGCAGTAAACTTGAACCAGGCATACAACCACTTTTTGAAAGAAAAATATACAGTACAGTACATAGTAAAAGTAGGACATAATACAGTACATTAGTGTACAGTTTTTCCCCCTCTCTTTTCTATTGTTTTTCTTTATTATTACGGGGGTTAAACATTTGTTTGCATCTATGTGACTTGCAGTTTATCAGTATTTTGGTATTTCTCCCTACATAAAAATACATGAAATTGTGATCTGGAGAGTTTGGAGGCCGGATCGGCAGGATTTCGCTCTACTGTATGTCTGCTGGACCACAAGGCAGGCTGTGATGCGCTGGGTGTTCCGGTGCTCTGCATTGGCTTTTCTGTGGGATCAGACTGGACGGAATGGCCGTGGGTCCCTCTGGGTATTAGTGAGCCTTAGGTGCCCATCATCCTGTCACGAGTTTGCTATTTTTGTCCAGAATTTTCTACACTAAGATTCTTGCCAAGTGTCTAATCTCAGCTTAAATAGTCAGTTTTAAAAACAATCACATACTCGCTCCTGTATACAAGGTCATGGGGGGGCCTAGAGCCTATACCAGGAGATTTAGGGCATGAGGCAGGTACACCCTGGATGAGGTACCAATCCATCACATGGCACAGGGAATTTCGGAATGCCAGTTTGCCTAATCTGCTAATGTCTTTGGAATGTGGGAGGAAACGCACTAAGCATGGGGAGAACATGCAAACAAACCCAGAGACAAGAATCGAACCCTCAACCCTGGAGGCGCGAGGCCACAGTGCTAACCACTGTACCACCTTGGCCACCCGTTTCAAAATTAATGATTTTCAAGCCTTTTAACAAATGTGTTTTGTGTAAACGTAGGTATTGTTTTAGCCTTTTATTTATGTTGCAATAAAAATAGTAGCACTCTTCGCTTCAATCCCTTTTAAAACTACTTAATATTCAGCTTCAGCACCAATGGTGACCTTAAACCTATCCTGTTTGCTCTGGCGGCTTTTGTTTGTGCTCTTTTGTCTACTAGCATCATTTGATCATTATACCTTAATCTGACCTTAGACCTCTTTTAGTGTCCGTGCATTGTTGAACAAACTCGAGATCGTTTTGGCTGTTCTTTCTCCAAATCCTCAGACGTGT
This sequence comes from Channallabes apus, assembly GCA_030522415.1. Lineage (NCBI taxonomy): Eukaryota > Metazoa > Chordata > Actinopteri > Siluriformes > Clariidae > Channallabes > Channallabes apus. The sequence goes on along the minus strand of CM060107.1, from coordinate 51,145,316 downwards.
CGTTTTCAATATAATTTCTCGCAACGGCACAGCCAGTCGGCAAGTCCTCGTAAAGCCCCTGACTGCCGTGAATAATTCCCTTCTCAGCTTAATACAGAAAGGGAGAAAGAACAGAGAAAGAAGGAAAAAGAAGAAGGAGGATTGAGGGTGGGTGAGGGGGCGGAGGGCCGGAGGGGTGGTGGAGGTGGTTTGGGGTGATTGGTTCCAGACTGAGAGATGTGAGCTGTGATTTGTTTTGTTGCTGGTTAGATTGAGATAAAACCCTTTTTCTCAGTGGAGCATAAGGGCTCAGAGCTTGCTGAAATGACTGACGCTTATTCTTTTGTGTGTGAGAGCGTGTGTGTGTGTGAGAGAGAGAGAGAGAGAGAGAGAGAGAGAGAGAATGCTGGGAGCAAACCAGAGTGAAGAAATTGTTTCTGTATAGTTCTCCTTCACTCAGATGTTTGTAGATGATTAACTTCATGGGAATTTTGCTTTTGGTTTTGCTCATAACGCTCAGTTGTTACGATGTGTTTCATAATGTTTTCAAGAACAGCAATAATTCAGGCTCTTTTCTAAACAATTTCCCTCCACCGTAGGTGTTCAGATGCTATAAACGTACTGACCAGAACTCTGCGAGCACCTGAGTGCAAAACCCTCCCGCTCTCCAGTATTATTAGTCAAACGCATATTTTAATTCTCTATTAAAAAACACAAATTGTGCAGTTTTTTGTGAAGATGAAATCAAAGACCTGAAACACACAGGATACCTGCGTGCAGGATATTTTGAATGATTAACTGCCCTCATTAAGCAAACACCTACAGCCTGGGGAGTTTCGTACATTACAGATATAGAGCTGTTAATCATCTAAACAGCTTTCAACAGCTTCACTTTATTTCCTGATGGTTTCGCTTCCAAATCAGTAATATGTCAGTATTAATAAGCCGTCTTGCTTATATACAGCTAATATTTGATAAGTGGACATGTAATGATGGTAAGGCACTGCATGTGTAACTCTGGGGCATTGGTGGCTCAGTGGTAGGTTTATTACCTGCCATGTGGACGACCCGGGTTCAAACCCCAACCACTAGGTTCACTGCCAGTACCAAGCCTGGATAAAATGGGAGAGTTGCGTCAGGAAGGGCATCCAGTGTTAAACCTGTGCCAAGTGGATCAGATGGTCTGCTGTGCCACCCCTCAACGGGAGCAGCCCAAAGTTTCGCTTCAAGTGTAACTTACTGCTAAGTTAGTTTTACTTTGTTTTACAACTAGATAAGGTAAGGATTTATACCAATTTAACAATTTAATATGATCATATAAAACTGTATATGTAATAAAGTCAAATTTCGCTCACAAATTGCCTTATGTGAAAACTTTATATGCACTAATTACAAATGTAACTAATTCAGTTCAAATATAGAAACGTATTAATTTTACCTGCATCCCTCCCTTATACTGTATAAAAGGAAACCTTAAAGTGTAAAAGAAGAAAAACTTTATTCTCAGGTCTGATCAAATGAAAGTTTACACACAAATGTGCTAAAATGAAAGTTTGTATGCAGTTCGGAGAAATGGAAACTTTACACAAATTTAACTGTAATTAAAAAAAAAAAACTTTACTTTTAATTAACTTTGTTAATGATGAAACTTGATGAAACTATGATGATAACTACGTATATGTATCTACTATATATCTGTAAAGACACGTTACATCAACCTGTTTTGATGTGAAGGAAACATTACATGCAGTTAAACTGTATCTGTGATAAAAGAAAACTTTACATGCAGATATGATAAAAGGTAATTTTTTACAAACGTACCTGGGATAAAGGAAATATTTACTTGCACTTAACTCTTAACACTGGAATCTACATACATCTGTGTCTGTTATAGAAAAAATAAACTTTTAAAGAAACTTTACCTGCACTGATCGCTGACAAAAAGCCCAACTTTACGCAGACTTAACCCTCATAATGAAGGAAATGTACAGAAGCTTAACAGAGCTGAAAGAAAATGTTGCACAAATTTACTTGTGATAAAAGGAAACATTACTTGCACTAAACTATGTTAATAAGGAAAATGTATGTGCACTTAAGGAAATTTTATACAACTTTACCTGAGATAAATGTGAAACTTTACTTGTGTTAATTAGGAAACTTTACATGTTTCTATGTCTGTAAAAAAAAAACGTACCCTTACTAACACTTAATAAAACTTAACCCTCGTATTAAGGAACATTTCACCTTAACTTAGCCGTGATGTCGGGACACTTGAAGATAAACTTACCTGTAAGTTAAAAAAAGGAAACTTTACCTGCACTTAATTCTGTTAAGGCGGAAACTTTACAATTGCTTAACTTTCAAAATGAACAGAAAGTTAACGGTGATAAAAAGAAGTTTTACATGTCATTCTTTTAAAATAAAGCTTTAGATGACAATTTGGTCATTTGTGTAAAAGGAAACTTTACTGTACACACTTAACCATCGTAATATAGAAACTTTACACCAACATACAAAAAACTTTACTTGCT